>LT855413.1:649989-698435 GCA_900184765.1 Hymenoscyphus fraxineus | reverse complement strand
TGGGGTGGTGTATACAGAGTGCTTGATTGGTTACGCAAGTAGACTCAATCGCTACTCGAGTTGAGCTGAGCTGAGTTGAGTAGGAGAGACTTGATTACTTGAATACCAATGATGACTTTTGTTTGCTTGGGAATCCCTACACGCTGTTATCTTCGAAATAGAAAAGTATCTGTAAAAGCAAGACACAAAATCTGCAATATACTGATAGAAATATCACATTCCCATTACCAAGCTACTCGAACCCCTTAATTCGGCACCCATCAGTACTAGCCAGTACCAAAGTAAGATCCTGCTTTTCCAACCCCACTCTGACAGGATTCTCCATCTCCAACCTTCTAAACCTCTGCAATATCCTCGTAACCACAAACCCTACTTCCAGCAACGCAAACTCCTCTACAATCCATCAGCTTTTCCATCTCTTCAATAAAAGGGATTAATTCACAACGACTTACGACCTAAGCACACCCTCGGACCACCATTAAATGGCAGGTATCCCCACCCAATATTACGAAGATTAACCACGTTGCTTCGGTCCTCAATATCCCAACGCTCTGGACGGAAGGTCTCGGCGTCCTCGCCGTAGAGCCGTTTTGAGCGGTGCATTACGTATGTTGTGTAGCCTACGTTCTCGCCCTTCCGTACCATGATGGGCTGGGTGCCATCGGGGCCTCCGCCTTTGGGAAGGATGGTGTCTTTAAGTGCTGTGCGGCAGTTCATTGGGACGGGGGGATATAGGCGTAGTACTGGGTGTGGATTAGAATTTTTGTAAGAACTGGTTGTTGAAGGGACTGATAGGATGAGATGGGTTCTTACCTTCTTTGAGTACGTAGTGTAGATACTTCATTTTCTTTAGCGAATTCTTGTCCGGTGTTTGCGCTTCGTGGCCTACGCCAATAGTTGTACTTATTTCTTCTCTGAGTTTTGCTAGGACTTGGGGATGTTGGGCTAATAGCCGACTATTTGTGTCAGTAAAAAGACTGAGTTAAAGGGAAAAGGCAATGACCTACAAAGTCCATGACAAACAACAGGCCGTGGTATCCCTACCAGCGAGTAATACATTGAGAAGCTGATCACGCAATACTTTTGGGTCACGGGTTTCCCGCACTAAAATGTCTAGAAAACTATTGCCCATATTTTCTTCAATTGGTGCTGCCGAAAGTGCTTCCCGCACTGCGTCATCAAGAAATTGATGCACGATTGAACAATTTTCCCGGAATTCTCTGCCGCCGACTAGCCAAAATAGACCCCCTAAACGACCACGACGGAAGAGGTAATCTTGACATACCTTGAATGCTTCTGAGAAGCGAGACTCACTTGATTCGACGCTACCGGTCTCTTCCAATGAGTTCACAGACTTCCCAAAGAGCAGGAAGGTAGTAATATCCAATGCAAACCTGAAAAACAGCGGCTGAAGATCGACAAACTTTTCGGGCAAAATGCAATCCACCAATTTATCCGTATGGTTCTCAACTTGTCTAAAAACATCCATTCGATTAAGGCAAAACAATGGACGTAACACATCCCGAGAGTGTCTCCACGCCACCCCATCCTGCGTGAATATCCCATCCCCAAGGAGCGGAGCGAATACAGCTCGTCTCGTACCAAGATTATATGCTAAAAGCCCGTTAATTGCCAATTTCACCCCAACCCTCGCCTCTAACTTTCAAATCTCTTAAGAATAAGAATAAACTTACAGGCAAAATCAGAAGATAATATAGCATGAAGATTCTCAGGCTCAACAGTATTTATACTCCGACCTCCCAAAACGACTTGCTCAAACGTCTCGCCGACTTCATTGAATATTTTCTGGAACCAAGATAATGTCCTTTTCTCTTCGGAGCTGCGGATGGCGGCGAGGAGTCGGTCGATTGCGAGGGGGTATTTGTATGGGAGTTTGGGGGGAGAAGTACATTCATGCAGTTTTCTGAATTTGATTGTGGACTGTGGTTTGGTTTAGTTTGAGAAATATGCGTGGAATGTAGGGATTGGACTTACGATTTTTTTGAGGATTTGGGAGGTTAGGTTGTATAGGAGGATGATTATTGTGATGTAGAGAAGGATGTGGACGGGAAACGCTGTTTTTGTAAGTGCGATCGTATGTCCGTTGTGGCCTTGTTGTTTGACGGGATTGGAGTCGGAAAACCATGGGACATACATTTTGGGTTGTGTTGAATTGTATCAAGGTCATATAATGATGACAGGTTATGTGGGTTGGAATATTATGTTGCGTGCTGGTTGGGTCCAACATTCCAATGCCCCTGCTTGTCATGTCTTCACTAGGGGCTGAGAAATTAGCGACAGTTACTTAGCCAGACTATATAATTCAACGCCCTCTAACGTAATTACTGTAAGTATAAACCGTGAATAGTTGAAGAGCTGAGTATTTCTTTCATACGCTGAATAAGGGGTAGTTCTATTAGTGTTACATGAAAGATGGGTAGTTCAGGTAGCAAACACCTCCAATCTCTATTTGTACCACACCTATTTCGTAGTGGATTAATCCAGCCTTTGATCTTCGGTATTAAAATATGATCTCTCCATTAGAAAGTCAACAGAGTCCAGAAGGATTGGTCGCGTCAAACGTGAATTTACCTATAAGAACAGAGCAAAACCTAGCTTACCTAGCTCACCTAGGTTCTAGGACTCGCTGTTCACTATACTGTCAACGTTTGAGTAGTGTATCCTTGGAAACTCGTTTTGTTTTAGTGAGTAATATCCGCACCAAGGGATGACTTGGATTTATGAAAAAGCACTGGTCTCTCATGACCTTAACTACAGCGATGCACGAGAGTGCTTGGAGCCTCGAGTAAACACATGCTTTGGAGAAAGGAAATTGGATATCAACGTGTTCATCAAATTCCACGAATCAACTATCAAACACTTTTCCCTTAAAGAGCCCGGAAAATCCCAGAGATATAAAATCTGAAACCGATACATCCCAAGCATCTAATCACCCCCGTAGATCAAGTATAGATCACATTAGTAAGAGCATTGAAACTCAATGCCTCAACCGCAAAATCCACTTTCTCCATAAACTTCAACGGCATCTCCACCAACGATCCCCGAACCCCATCCAACAAGTCCTTCAGCTCCCTTACTCCTCCTGGGAACTCGTCTTTTACGACATGTCCATAAGGATACTTGGCAGGTAAGTCCTTGTCATCTTCATCCTTACCAGGGGATATGAACAGGTCTGCGTAGAAGGACTTATATTCATCCCAGTCGGTGACCAGGTCATTGGGGACGGGATGGAATGCTCGACTAAAGATTCTTGTGTTGGTGGCTGCGGTTCTGGTCCAGAGCTCTTCAAATTCCTCGCTGAGAGGATCTTGGACGAGGAGGTCGGTGGGGGAGCCCCAGTCGTAGACGTTGGGGTCTCTGTTAATGGGCATGAAGTTTGCATCTGGACGGTCGTGTTCTTGGTGTGGGAGGAGACCGAGATGTTTTCTGAAGAGTTGGCGACGAAGTGAGGCTGCGTAGGCAGAGGCTCTGTATTCAGAGCCGGCCATCACCGAATCAACGGGTGTTGAGTCTTCAATTACGACTGCGATTTCCGAATCATGGTTTCCAAGTTGGGATCGATCGTTGAGGTTGGCACTACCGCAAATGACGACGCGGTCGTCGGCAATGAGGACTTTTGAGTGGATATAGAGTTCTATTGGATTAATATGTTAGCAAGCGAGAAAAAGCAACAAAATAAAGGGGGTTCTTACGCTCGCTAACGAAAGCATCAAGCTCGGCTTCCTCACTTCCACTCCACGGAATATCTCTAATTGATGGTCCTCCATCCATGTAACAGGAACTCACGGTATCAAATCTCGTGTCCTCGACTTGAGAAGCAGATTGCTGATAACGGTCATACTCCTCATTCTGCTGTCCATATCGAGCACCTGTTCTCTCACCGTATCCACCATACCCAGCACCAACCATGTCATCATGCTCCCTTCTAGCATCCTCATAATCGACTCCACTGTCTTGCTCAACATTTGACATAGCTCTACCAGCTTGGATTCTGTCGTAGTTTCTGAGATTATAGAAGCGAATGTATTCTGCGGCATTAGGCACACCTGCCTTTTCAATTTCTGGGAACAGATCAGCTTAATTCCATTGTCAGCGAGTAGGATACGAACCTTCAATTATACTATGTCCACCACGGCAGATACTGTTGTATTGGTACTCCATGATCGCTCTGGTTCCAAGACTATCATCTGATTGCAAATCACCAGCGAAAGCAGGCACCGAAGGCATCAATACAATAACCTTGTATCGCTCGCCTCGCTCATAGGCGCGAACACAACGCTCTACAATTGCAGCACCAATCTTGTTCTTGACAGCTCCTTGCTCATCACCGGTGGCAGTAATAAAAAACTGGTTTTCAATGTAGACGAAATGTTGACTATGTCTGATGACTTCGATGTATGCATTCGCGATGGAGTGCTGGATACAGTAGGTTAGATGGCATCAAAAATGTTTGCTAGGAAGTTTGTAACTTACTTCAAGTGGAATACCATTGCTCCATTTGGTACAGGATCTGACCAGTTGTACAGAAACGCCTGTTGGCCTTTGATCTTCGGATTGATATGAATGCTGAGAAAACTGATGTCTGAAAGCACTGAAATGGGGATGTCTCTCGGGGGCCTCGTATTCACGAGGTGGCGGATTGTAGTCTTCACCTTCCTCCTGTTCCTTGAGTGGATTCAAATTGAAGCCATCATGATTGTAATATCCTTCAGTGAGTCCGTTGCCTTCCAGAGTCAATGGCTCATAGTTCTTTCCAGGCACCTGATATTTCTCCTTGTGAATAAAATTCCATCTTTGGACGAAATGTGCTTTCAAGTCTTGTACAACAGGACCACTCAAACACAAGCTCAAATCGCCCCAACCCATTCGTGAATTCTTTGTTCGATCAAGTTTGTTGTTCTCCCAATTTTCCACATCCGCGAAGTCGTACACTCTCGCATTATTAAAGTCCTGGCCTGGGAACAGGGCCTTATTAACATCGGTAGGGTGAGCATCGGAAATAGGATGAGAATTTGTATCCCAACGACCAAAACAGAGGTCCAGACCTCCCATGAAAGCAATTTGACCATCAATTAAGCAAAGCTTTTCGTGATGTGCCCAGTATAGAACAATGTCCTCACTGGATCCATAAACTGATTTGAGTTGTTTCTCAGGAAGTTGCGCTAAATCTAATGGCTTGAAAGAGAGGTTCTTCAAACCCTCTATCAGATCGGATCCAAGATCCTGACCGCTAGGCAAGTGGTCTGGATGCCGGAAGACTCGGATATTTGGGTGGACTTCGAGGGCATGTTTTGTGTGCACGGAAGCAACTAATATGTGTTAGAGCTTCTCTGGAGGCTTTGTGGGGAAGGCGCGGTGTAAACGTACGGGTGAGAACTTGTGGTACCTCCTTGTATACAATAATGTTGACCTTGACTCCTCTCTCAGCAGCAGCGACCAACATTCTATCCACTCGGTATTGCTCGTTCGCAGTGGGGGGTCTTCTCAAATACAGTTCTAGAGATTGGAAGCGTGTGTTAGTCAAACATTACTTTACATCATTCTCGTCCCCAGAATTCTACATACCTGGAGTCAACCACCAATCCAAGATCCAGATGCTTTCTCTGGCCTCCTCAAGTGCCACACTTACTGCCCACATGTAGCCACACCCATCCACATACCACTTAGCATCGTTGCCGTGGCGTGCTGGTGCAAAACTATGAAATCGATTGTCGGGTCCAGCCCCAGTTCCAGGGAAAGATTGTTGTTGGACTTCCTGCTGTGACTCCTGAGGTTTTTGGTCGTCATCTCCGTCAAGGACATCTTCAATCTTGTCCTTGATCTTGGAGGCCAGATCTTCGAAGAAAGACATTGTGAAAGCTGTATCGAGTGCAAGTAAAGATGTTGTTGGATACTGGCAAGCTCGTGCGGAGAAATAGGAAGTAGTGCTCGAGATAAAATTGCTTGTCGAGATGTGATTAACGATCCAGACTTCCAAGCCTCACAGAGGATGAATGGAGAGGAGTAGAAGAAATCTGTACGTGATTGGGAAAGCAATTCACTAAGAATGAAGTTGGTAGAATTGAAGCTCAGCTCACACAGACCATAAGACGACAAAATAGATGGCACTGCCCCTCATCCAAAGAGCTGTGCGGAGCCTATGGTGCGACAGCTTGGCAAACCACTTGTTACTTTTCAGGTATCCAGGGTACCAAAAGGAAATCCGGTGTTGAGATAAACCTTACCCTGTAGTGAGGGGTTAATCAGTTGGTGACGGGGCCCCCAAGTATCCTAATGAGGGGTCACAGTAAGAAAAGCGGTGGGTACGGCGGGGAATGTTCAGCTGAAATCCAAAGGATGACCCACCGAAAAGGACACCGTATACTCCTTATATTGGAGCCCGCATATCATTCATAATAATTGACAAACCGGAAAACCGGAAAACCATTCAATCTCGCAGTCGAGCAAGAAATAATTCGAAGTTTCTGTAGAAGTTGGCATGAAAGGGAATTAAGGGGCCAGAGCCAGCCCGACCAGATTTACACAAAATATCATCCAACTTACATTCAATGTCGATAACCCAGTATGTACTTCTGTGTTACCACACCAGTAAGCAATGCCACCCTTAGGGCTGAAGAAGTTATTATATCAATAAACATTTATAGCTTACACGGTCTGTGCAACGATCGTACAATACCAAGGCCCCCATTTCCTGATCCATTCCAACAACAAATCCCAACCCTCCAAACCCCTAGGTATCGTTCCCTCCAAAACTTCACGCTAACAACGATAAAAACACCGTTTACTACCCTTTCATACCCTTTTATGCCGCTCAAAACACATTTGTCTAATCCTCTGGCAAAGCAAAGCATCTCTCAATACTATCCTTATTATTACCCCACCAATGCGGCATCTTGACATAACCCCCTGCCCCAAACGCCAAAAACAACAACAACAAATTAAAATTAAACCCTGCATCGAAAGCCGCCGCCAGGATATAATTTTACCTCGCCCAGAGTTCGTAATGCTTTCGATATGCCCAATACATGACTACAAAGCCCCCAATGATACTGGATGTTGGTCCGGATGTCATGTTTCCCCACCATGTACTGAGGGTACAATAAAATATGGTGCTGTTCCATAGATTAAATTTCGCTCGCGGAAAGAAGCGATGAAGCGTATAGAGAATGACAGGTGTTACGGCGCCGAGTAGAAAGCCGTAGGGTATTACTTTATACAGGTCTCCCTTGAAGAGACGGATTGGGCCCTAAAATTGATTAGCGAGCATACGTGACAGCTTTCGTGAACGACGTACCAGTAAGACATACTGGCTCCCAACAGTCAATGCAGATCTGAGGCTTTGTCCTGTCCATTGCTGTGCAGGATCTACCAATTTTCCGGAAATATAATCAAATTTCGACTTCAATACCCATCGAACAATTCTACAATTTATAGGCACTCCAATCGTTGAACTAAACACTTAGGAGAAGAAAACCGCACTTAGTAGTATATACATGTAGTGTCCGATTTTCTGATCTTGAAGCATGATCTGGGCACGATACTATGCATCACCTGCAATTGTGCTGTAAAGGAAAGCGCCAACAGGGTGCTTGTAACCATTAACAGAATTTACCATTAATCCGTAGAGAAGCTCATTTGTAGTTTAAATGGGCTTAAGATAGTTAGCAGATAACTGGCAATCTTGGGCTGAAAAGGACTCACAAGTTGGAAATTTGACATAGAGTACAACCAACTAAGAGGCTATATACTTCGTTAGTACTTCCATGCTTCATATCAAACACGAGATAAGATACCACGACGACGACAGCACCAGTCCCCATGGCTACCAGCACCGTCCACCATGGTATATAAAGGTCTGTCTTTGCTACTACAGTCATGATAATTAGGAAAGCGCTTCTAATGAGACCCATAAACCAACTTAAAGGAACCTCTTTATAATTTCGCATAAGGACATTAAGTTGATCCGGGTACTGTTCACTGACGGGTTTTCTCCTTCCATTACTGGAGCGGTCTTTGAATTTCAGCCAGGCGGATTTTATAGCTGGATATCCAAAAATCGCCATCCATACCATTGCAGAGGAATATGACGCAAAGTCAAAGAACATTCCCCATCTGAGTTGGGTACTCATATACAGAAGACAAAGTTCGGCGTATGCTGTTTCATTGAGACTTTGGGAAGTTATGATTTGGTCGACTGGATAGCTTGTCCCATTTACTGCGTTACATTAGATGAATCCCGTCTCATTTGTTCTTTCTTTCCCAGGCAAAGGGATTTCTCACCAGTGTAAAGTCGATTGGACATCAAATGTTTACTCCAGCCCCCAATCCCTCCCCATTTTGCCAGAGGCAACATTATCCAACAATTAGCGACGAAACCCAAGTACACTATCAATTGTGTCCACCACGGAGTTGAGAATAAGCTTCCAGCTTTCCCAAAAGCACTAATATTAGACCAATCAAGTGAAAAGTTCAAAAGACCCATTCCACCCAAACCCCCACCTATGAAGTTCAAAGTTTTGTTTTGGGGGGCAATTAAGCAGAGAATGAAAAGAGACTGCAGAAATGGAAACACAAATTCCGGCAAGAACTGCCAATGTGTTACTCCACCAAGAACTAAGAAGAAAATTGTCATCTGCCGTCTTGAAACTGGAGACGGGGATTGGCGCTGACGTTTCTGAGTTTCGAAGAGAGCTGTTTGACAAAGTCTACATACAGGTTTGTGATTAGCCTTCGAAACATAATGTTGGGGAAGTGAAAACTTGATGAAAGCTTACGCTTGATACCTGGTATAGTTAGTGACTAATCGGTAGAGCTTAAATAATTACGTACCATGAATATTGTGGATCATGTATCAAAGTCTGGCGTGCTATGGCTGCGTATCCATACCCTAGTATTACCACAGCCCACATGAAAGGAAGGGCAACCATAGGTTTGATGCGTGTATCAAAGAATAGCTCTGCCATCGAAATAGAAAGAAAAGCCATATTGTAAGTAGCACCCCTGCTTGCTGAAATGGTCACCATCGTATGTTTCTTAGAAGTGAAAGGTCCCGGATTAAGACTGAAGCCCTTCTTTGTGAATGGTAATCAGACTTCCCAAGCTGGAAGATACCTAGCCATCCAATCCCCTAGGTAATTGGACGCAATCTGGACGAAGAATATCGAATACGGTGCATGTGTGGTGCGAAATTGGTTGAGCTGTACCAGAAAGGCACCAGGCGCAATCAATAGCACAGTCAGGAAGAAATACCGAAACGTGATAACAGGAGTATTCGGATCATCGTCCAGGCTAATTACTCGCCGGACCTGCCACGGGATATCACGACGTAGGGGATCATCGTCCGGTACTGCCTCTTCATAAGTTTCTTCACCCTTCTCGTCCACGAAAAGCACGGTACTATGCTTTTCCATTTTTAAATCGGGGTTGGGCATCCTTCCGGCATTGCCATCGTTGGCCAGTGTTGTTCGTAGGGAGACGTTGATGGTAGAGCCGAGCCGTAATGAATCTGACGAATAAACATCATGGCTATACGGTGCTCTTAATCGATCTTTTGATGTCTCTGACATAGTGGTGACCCAAATGTCTTGTCAACGATAGGTTTGAGGTGATATGGGAGGGACGACATGGACAAGAGAGGATAGAAGCAATAGAAATATCTTCTACCAGATACTGACCATCACACCTTTATTGGGCGTTCAAAGCCAATAATTCGGAAGTTTGTTATCATGGCGCCTGCACATCATATTAGACAATATTGGCTTGGAGAACCTCGATTGCAGAACTGTCACAACCAGCTAATGGGGAAGCTGAACGTGCGCGGTACGCTATCGGGAAAGGACTGTCTAGCAAGTGATCCCTCGTGGCATTTCCAATGAGTGAGGGATTACTGGTCTAAGACTGGGGAGTTTTGCCGCAAAGATACATGAAGTGAAGAGAACTAGCAGGGGCATTTACTCACTCGGGAAAGAAATGAACAAGGGTGTAATAATGGGACAGTGTGGAGATATACAAACAGAGAGGAAATAAGTCTATTGATATGGGGCACAGAATGTATTTTCGATGGCACATCCTTTGACTTTTCCAGTGTTATTGACTCGTATTAACAAAGCCTATAACAATCTGGCATATGAAATACAAGGGCGTAAAATAACATGGGCTTTACGTGCCATTGTTCTCCGCCATTCAGTCTAAGATCGCCACAACCATGTCGAATACTCGTAGGTGGCATGTGGAGGGCTTGGGGGAAAGAAAATGACAAGTGAGAAGTAGAACGTGGGAGGGCAGAATTCAGCGCAACGTGCACTTGTCAAGGCATCAACCAACGTTATTGCTGTGAGGTAGAATGGATTATTCCGGTCGCTCCTACCATGGACCCGAAAAACCGCGGTTTTTAAGCACCGGGCGAAACAAACTTCATTTCGTGGATTCCATGAAGTCTTTTAGCCCCAAAGGCCATGATCCATTCCACAAGAAGATCCAATAATGTGGTCGAGAGTATTAGACATCGCTAACAGTCCCATTTAGCCAATGTTAGGCCGTGCCGAGAATTGGCTTCCCAGCTCCCCTCCACCACTATGCCTTCAAGTGTGAGATAAATAAATTGCGGTCAGCTTCATCCATCTGTTCGAGCCCGCTTGTTATCATCGGAATCTGTCTCGCCATGACCATTGACGCTATAATCATCAACCTCGTCCCGTGGTCGCACTCGACCTGCACCCTCTCCTAGAGTTGGCCCATTGCCTCCTTCTCCTATCCAGTTACCCTCTGTATCAAAATACTCTGATACGTTCTCGGCTGTAATCCAGCCACCACTTCCAGGAAAAGGTGGTGGGAGCCCACCATCTGCCGCGCCTCTCTGCACGCCTGGCAGCCCACTAATACCCTCGTACCCAATGCTGCCCTCGAAAACTATGCGACTATCACCGTCACCTTCACCCATCTCTTCATCGTCTTGGAATCCGGGGTCTGGATGCAGATTTGAGCAATTTGAGACGGCCTCAAAGAGGGACTGTATCGCCGAGGGACCAGACTCGGAAACCAAAGGCGGAGGGATCAATGTGAGTTCAACTATGTCCATATCTTCGTCTTCGCCCATGCCGGCATTCGGATCAGACAATTCCAATTGCATATAGAGGCCCTGTAGCTGCTGAGTCGCATCGGAGGGGTCATCTAGACGTTGTATGGCGTGTAATGATATGTTTGGGTAGGGGATAGTCAGGCCAGTGGACGTGGCCGGATTGAACAGGGTCAGACTTCTGTAGCAGTAAGGAATCAGCGGATGTCTCCCGAGTGGATAAGTAATGAATAGTGTGTTCGCAAACTAAGACGCGACGTACTCTGAGCTTGCGAAGATGTCTATCGATTCCACTATGTTGTCGCTAGCAGATCCTTCGGTTTCTGTCCCGGTGTTCGATGAGGCATTGCCATTGGTTCCACCGTCCTGTGTCAATATGGGCAGTTTCGAGAGGAGGTGTCTCTGCGCAAGAGCTCGAGCGCCCGTAGCATGGTAGTGTAGAACGGGCGTCGCGCCAAAAAAGGTAGCTGGCGTCTGGGTCTGATGGTCGGAGAGAGAAGTAAAGCTATCCAGAGCTGGCGGAGAATGAATCGTGCTTGGGGGCATATTTGCAATCGTTTACGTGTCGACTACTGTTGTCAAACTCGAGGCTGATGCGATTTTGGGTGGGGTAGTATAGCTTTTCCCCGCGAGGCTGTTGTGGAGTTTTATTTTGTTTCCCAAAGCGGTTAGTCCAACAACAACCCCTTTTCTTGGCGATTTTGTACAGTATGGGGTCTCAGTGGGTACAACGACACTCGCCACCCAGCTTCACGCGACGCATCACGACAGCAGCTCAACCAAATTTCCTCAAAAAACGGGAGCACCAGGGAGTGAAACAAACCTCTACCCAACTGCAGTTTGATCATTGGATTGATCTTTTCGAATTTGTATTGAATTGGCCGTTTAGAGACAAGGGTATGATTCGGTTCATCCCCTGCTTGTATTCTTCCACGGCAATATGATTCGCGAGACTTATGTGAGTATGGCAGCACAAGACTGTTTTCGTAAAAATGGTAGGGTGACATGCGTATTTCGAGGGCAAGTGCATATGTCGTTCAACCATCTCAGTGCTATCGTGTTTCCATCCCTAGGCTATATGTTTCCTTACCCCTCTTCTATTTCTATCTCGCTATTCTGCTTAGTCGCGTCCTTGCAAATCTTACAAGTACCAAAAACCATCTGAATTCCTGCCTACTACATTGTACCTCATCTGGGCGGCGAGCGAAAACATGGACGGAGTGAGCGCAGCGGCTACAATCATTACCCTGGTTGACATTGCGGCCAAAATCGGAAAGGCGCTTAAAGAGTACCATGACGACGTTCGCGATGCCAGAGAAGATATCCGGAAGTTGTACGGGTCGATTCAGAGCTTGAAGTCTCTACTGGAGCAAATTATAGACTTTCAGCCCCATCAAACACATTTTCGACACGACTCTGGGCCTCTCAGCCAGGCCCAGGAAGAACTTGAGCGCCTATCGCAGAAAGTTCAAGTTCTCCCCAAGGATCAGAGGCGGCGTGATAAGGTATACCAATCTTTAAAGTGGCCACTCGACAAGAGTTACGTGGAGAAAGCCTTGGTAAATATTGAGAGAGCCAAATCTAGCCTTGGGCTTGAAATTGGGCTTCAGCACTTGTAAGCCAATAAGTTCGTAATGCCAGGACAAAGCTCTAGGTGCTGTCAAAAAGAGAGGCAAGGACCCACTTGTTATCATCACTAACAAATGTCTTCCAAATGATATAGAAACCTTCAAATCGAGCATTTTGACATATGCTTAGACATCATAAACGAGATCAAGGACGCTCAAAGAGACAAACAGAAATGTGAAATTGATACGTGGCTCTCTCGAGGAGTTGCAGACCCCTCTACGGAACACAACATTGCCCGGGATAAACATGAAGAGACAACTGGGTCATGGTTACTGGATTCCGATAAGTTTAGAGAATGGCTTGAACAAGAAAACTCATTTTTATGGATTAACGGCGGTGGTGAGTCTCCTTGTGTACATTGGTAGCTTCGCTAACAATATTTTAAAGCTGGAGCTGGGAAATCAATCTTATGGTAAGCCGGAATTCTGATGCATCAGTCACTCGCTCCTTCTCCCTTCCAGTAGCGAAAATGGTTGTTGATAAACATATAGCTCCACAGCAATTGAACATGTTCAGGCGAGATGCGTGGGAAATCCGTATTCAGTGGTTACATATTGGTACTTCAGTTTTTCGGATTCTGAGAAGCAGAAACTATACCCCTGCCTCTGCTCGATTATTGCTGGCATCTTCAGCAAGAGACGCGACATACCTACCACTCTTTGGATGGAATACGAGCGGTCGAATCGTGGTCAGCTGAAGCCCTCCTTAAAGAGTCTCATCTCCATGCTCAAAGAAGTTACGGAAGGCTTTGATGACATTTACATTGTCCTGGATGCACTCGACGAGTTTCCAAGGTCTAATGACGGAAAGGGCAGGAACGAACTTCTGAAGTGCATTCATAAAATTCGAGGTCTTCAGATTAAGTCTTTACATTTCCTCGTGACAAGCAGGAAAGAGGCCGACATCTTGAAATCATTTGGTTCGTTCGCGGCCATTGATGCAGCTGGTGCTTACGTCGAGGCGGATATCAGAAAATACATTGACCAACGACTACAAGAAGAAGAATTCTCGCAATGGAAGGCTCCTCTTAAGCAAGAAGTTCGTGAGAGTCTTGCAACCAGAGCAGAAGGAATGTAAGTGACCACAGTTTTTAGTGAGGCCGACAGAGCTCATAATGAGTCCTTCCTTGCATAAATAAGTTCAGGAGACGTTGTGTGTACACCCTTCGTCGATTGATCTTGTTTTAAACAATATGAATTATGTACCTCATATAGCTACGTCTCATACTTCCTATGAATACTGATACCCCTATGCCTTCATGAGACATTGCTAACGTTTCCAAGGTTCAGGCTTGTTGCTCTCCAACTGGACTCCCTGAGCACTCTTCGCAGTGCCTCGAACGTTAGAACTGCGTTATTAAAACTACCCCGAACCTTGGACTCGTTTTACGAGCGCATGTTGCTCGACATCAACGAGTCGGACAAAGAACTCGCTCGACGCGCACTGGGATGGGTATCCTTCGCGGCACGCCCCCTCACATTGTGTGAGCTTGCCGAAGCGGCTGTTGCTAACCCAGAGGAGCCAGGCCTAGATCTCGAAAATGGCTTTTTCGAGCCCGAGGTCATTTTGAGTATCCTACCCGCTGGACTCATCCAAGTATATCATGAACAAAGAGGGTTGGGCCACAGCAAAGGACAAATACGCGATTCAGCTGATACGTCTTCCAAAGGGATGGTTCAATTTTCTCACTTCTCGGTGAAAGAATACATTACTTCCTACCACGATTTGGGAAGTACGGCATCGTTCTATTATGCACTTCCAATGCCTACACATAATTTTATCGCGAAAATATGCCTCGCTTACATGCTTTGGGTGGGCTCACGGATTCCTGAAGTCACAAATGAGTCACATACCCAGTTCCCGTTACTGGACTATAGCGCTCGTTGTTGGCAATACCATATCAATTTTCTAGAGCAAGAACAGAATGAACACACAATGGACAAGGATTTTGTTGCTCTGGCCATGAAGTTTTTGTGTTATGGTTCTGCTGCTATGTCAGTGTGGCAATCTGTCATATTTGAGGCATGCAGGTGGCTTTCTGACAGGAGAAATCATGAGTTCTTCTCGGCACTGAAACCTTTCTATCGTTCGTATTTCTGGGAAGATGAGAAAATGGGATGCAATATTCATCCAGTGGTTTTAGTTTCAGCGCTAGGCTTTCGCAATTTGTTAGCAGTATTGCTTCAGTCCCACCCAAATCTTGATGAGCTTCCTAAGGACGACGTACTCGGAACTTCTCTTCATGCCGCTTCATTATTTCGAAATTATGACGTCGTTAAGCAATTGATAGCAGGTGGCGCTAATGTGAATTTGGAAGGGGGCAAATACGGATTCCCATTAATTGCATCGTGTGTCTATGGTGATTGTAACATCACTAGACTACTCCTAGACCGCGGCGCCAGCATTGAGGCAAAAAATCAGAACGGCCATACAGCTTTATTGACAGCGGTCAATGAAGAACATGACGATATTGCCAAACTTTTGATTCAGCGTGGTGCCGCTGTCAATGGGACAAGGGAAGACGAGCATAGTGCATTGACGATCGCCTGTGGAAAGAAAAGGCTAGATATTGCTCAATTGTTGATTCAACAAGGTGCAGATATTGAATGGGGAGGTACCAAGTTTGGGACTCCACTGTATGCCATGACTACACAATTTCCCGTCGTTAATCCGCTAGAAGCAATGATGCTCCTAATTCAAAATGGTGCAAAGGTTGATAATCTAGGGGGGCAATATGGTACACCATTACAATCTGCTAGTTTCTACGTGAAACCGCAGCGGGTGCAATTTTTACTTGACTCTGGCGCTTTGGTAAACTGCCAAGGAGGAGACTACGGAACAGCATTACAACTCGCTTGTTGTAACGGGCATAAAGACGCCGTTGTATTGTTTCTCAACGCAGGGGCAGACGTTAATATAAGAGGCAAGTTCGAAACAGCGTTCCACGCGGCGGTTCTCTCCTATAATACTGAAATAGTGGAGTTGCTACTTGCAGACGCTAAAATAAACATCTCACGAGAACAATGGGAAAACCTTTGTGAAACATTAAGGGAGGAAATTGAGCTCGATCTTCTGATTCTTGATAAACTTGAATCTCACAATGTTGACGAGCCTAACAAAATTGATCCCATCTTGAGGGGAATATTACCAGAATACGCTTTCTGCAGTCAAAATTCACAGTTTCACTTAGACCGAGAACAAGAAGAAAGAAATTGGAACGCATGGAGAAGAAGGCACACACTTCTGGCTTTACATGCATGGGCACATACAGAGCCAGACAAAGATTGCCCATCTTTCAACAAGTACTTCAATTATTACTCAAAAAAGTGCTACATTTACGAAATTGTACACGCTCAGTGCAAAGATCTCAAAAACTGTGGCAGCGCGTACAAGCATCTTTTCCATCCAGATTCCTCACAGCAAACCTTGGAAACAGCGGCAACTGAGAGCGAGGAAAAAGAGTAATTCATATTTGGTCTCACCCTCGACTCTTCATCGTTTGTCATTTTCTTCAGTATTGAGGGCGTAATTTCAATTGTACGTGGATATACGGCCTGTGGTTCTTGTTTATGTTATTTCTTTGTTGTCTCGCTTGGCTATAAGAATTTGCAGGAAGCAGGGAGCTGATTGAGAAAATTGGTGTATCAAATATGGAAAGTGTGTGGGGGCTATCAAATCTTCTAGTGGACTAAAAACAAACAGCGATCCTTTTTGTTTCTGTCGTAACACTCACATATTGTTTTTTCACGTGGCCTGGCACTGTTTGTAAATTGCCTACTTGTACCTTTTCTTCTTTAAGCAAACTGATACAGTGATACCTCCAAATAGGACTGTATACTTCACTACCTCATTACTGCTTTTATGAAAACTGGGTGAACTGACAATTAGCGTGAAATGATATCATTATCTTGATTATTTTTGACGTTTCCAGGTTTCCTCTATTGTTTTGGAACTTTCGGTTGATTGCTGTTGTTGTTATCTTAATATAGAATACTCGAGTGTTTGTGGAGGTAAAGGGGTAAGAACATGTATTTGTATTCATGTAACTATACAATAAGTAGTAGTAGAAGTGCTGACTCATTTTACGTCCTCAGCTGGAGATCTGGTGAGGGTACGATTCACGTGATCCACCTGGGCAAAAGAATGAAATATATCGCAACAGATTTGTTTAAATTTCTCTAATATTCAAGAATTCTCAATCAATTTTATTATCTCACAGTAGAGCCAATCTTTTGTTGAAACTTCTAGGGCCTGGGCTGCTGAGCTAATCTCGTGAAGGCTTTACATCCCAACACTGTGGGGGATCGCTCCCGGCTCCAAGATCAATATAGATTAACAACATTACCTTCTCGCACCCGAGTCTATAATAGCTGAGTCGCTGCGGTTGACAGGATTTTATCCTTCCTCTCAGGCTCTCTCCTATTCACTCGCATAGATAAGCCAAGGTTACATACGCGGCTGTTGGATGCTACCCAATTGAGGCACAGTCGAAAGCTGAGAAAGTTCCTATTTTTTGCCGGGAAAATGTGGTCCTATAGCCCCTGTAGCACGCCAATTGCTACAGTGCTCGCCGTGATGAATCGTCCCTGAGGCATTTAGGTGGGACGACAGTGGATAGGGCAGGTGGCAATATTAAATCTTAGGCCACTTAGATGTCAGCATTCTACGGGTCCTTAGCTCGGAACGTTGTACTGTAAGAAGGAACCCCGCGCCGCAGACTTCTAGCCACTCAAAGTCTCTATACAACAGTTGGTACCATCTACTGTCTTCCTAGCCGAGTACCAGAATGCCTTAGAGACTAGTGGAGACGATTTACCACAGGGCGGGTTTGACCCCTCAGTTTAGGCAATCGCGATGCTGATGAGCAATGCACTGTCTAGAATTAGATTTAACCTAGTACAGACGTCTGAGATTGACTACCCAAAAACCTGATAAAATGACTTCCCTCCCCCCAATTTTATCAGACCTGGCCTCACATCCCCTCGAGGCACATGCTTGGTATCGGTACTATGGATCCATTGTCCATTGCCTCTGGAATCGCCGGCCTCATTACTTTAAGTACACCGGTACTCGCAGCCGGCTACAATTATGTGAGAAGTGTTACCGATGCACCAGAAGATCTCAGAAGTCTTGTCAGAGAAACGGGATCTCTAAATGCCCTTCTCTCCGAGTTGATGGCCCATTCTCTCGTGCAAGAAATTGACCACCAAACCAAAATCGAGATCTCAACACAACAACAGACTCTCCAGGAATGCGAGGACATCCTTCATGGTATTGAGTCCCTCGTTCGTTCCTGCAAAGATGGGCATGATAGTCAGACAAAGCATTCTGTCAACACTGTCTTTTGGCCACTGAGACAGAAAGAGATCACCAGGCTCCGGAATAGGCTCATGAGGCTCTTCACGATTCTGAGCGCATTTATCTCGATTGAAAACTCAATGGTTCTTCAAAATTTGAAGCATGAACAAAGACGTGGAAATTCCATCATGCGAGGCTTGGAAAAGAACTCGAGAGATTTACAAGAACAGAAAATGCTTGATTGGCTGTCATCACTTGACTCCACCGCGAAGCATTTATCCACCTCTCAACTCAGACATCCAGACACCTACAAATGGTTTTTGGAGGAGAAAACATTTCTTGATTGGAAAAGGAAAGGAACAATCTTCTGGCTCCAAGGTTTAAGTGGGACAGGAAAGACGGTGCTAATGTGGGTTCATGACTGCTATTGCAATTTACTCACTAACAAAGAAGAGGTCTGCCGTCATAAATGATATAGAAAGATATCTGGGCCTTACTGAAGGACTTGCCTATCACTATTGCGACTTTGCCAATCCTCCCAGCCTAGAACCTTGCGCCATTGTAGGCTCGCTCATTCGCCAGCTTGCACCCCAATTAGACCACACATTGCCAGCGATCCAACATGTGTACAACAGATGCTCCGGGAAATCGCCGAGCTTTGAGCTTCTTACCGAGCTTCTTCATGACATTCTTTTTCCCGGAACTAAAACGATCTATCTTATAATTGATGCATTGGACGAATGTCCAAATCGTCAACAACTATTGTACGCAATACAAAAGCTACTCAAACAATGTGACAATGAAGGGTCTATCAAGATAATGCTCTCCAGCAGGCCTGAGCATGATATCAAAAACGAGTTATTGAGTGTCTCCACATTCTCAATTGCACCACACAACCTCGAGATAGACATGGAAATTCACGTCAGGGCCGAACTTTCTAAATTGCCAAAACTTCAATCTATGCCTTTCTTAGACAAAGAAAGTTTGATTCAAAATCTCATTAAACAATCCGAAGGAATGTTCCGATGGGTTCATTGTCAACTCCATTCCTTACGGGAAATCCGAACACGCCTCGCACTCAAACGGGCTCTTAATGTTTTGCCAAAAGGTCTGGATGAGACGTATGACCGGATTTTGAGTTCAATTACCGATGAAGATTGCGATTATGTTCGCAGAATACTACTTTGGATGATGGGGTCTGAAAGACCTCTTTCATTAAGGGAACTCGCCGAAGCAATTGCCCTCAACCCCATGAAGGATCATTTAGATGATTCTGAGCGACTCTTGGAGCCAAATGACCTGTTTCAGCTATGTGGGAGTTTGATACGCGTTGAAAACAACCAAACTATCGTCCTCGCACATTATTCAGTCAGAGAGTACCTGCTTTCAAGGGAGTTGTCGGGAAAAGAGCAGAGGATATCGAGATTTGCCCTAGATTCAAGGGATAGCTGCCGCCATGTTTCCATGTGCCTTCTGAGCTATGCTGTGTCTATTGGGTTCAGAATGAAAGAGATGCATAATGACACGCTGGATGAAGAAGAATTTCCATTACTCACTTTTTTGAAAGAAGCGGATATAGAACGGTTCAAGGACTTCCCTGCAATGAATCGATGGATGAAAACCCATTTGTTCGCCGAGGAAACTAAGGGTAATGGTTGGATATCACTTATTGACCGCCTGCAACTGTCCATTGAGAACAAATCAAATTTCCCTACCGCGCGGTTAGTGCAAAGAGTAATCCGGTGTTCCTTGATGTGCTTTTGGAATGGGCAAATCTCTAGAAGCAAGGGGGCTTATGAGGAGCTATTTGTTTTGGAATTGGTTGAGCAGGTTGAGGCTTTCTTTGTTGGATGGCAAAGTACTTGGGAGGATCCAATGGACACTCCAAATATCGAATGCATGACCGATTGGGCATCTGTCAATCCATTGTGTATAGCAGCAGCCTTCAACTTTGAGCACGCTTTACGATTTCTGCTACGACAAGGCGCCTTGATAGATGGCATTGGGTCTCCGGTGGAATGCTATGGAAATCCTTTGTTGCGGGCTGTGTACTATAATAATTCGCTTGCTACACGCCTTCTGGTCGACAATGGAGCAGATATTAACATTCGGACTAATCAAAATAGAGTAGACACAGTTCTCAAGATGGCAGCACTTAGAAGTTCCGAGATGACGAGGTACCTTTTATTCGAGAGGAATATAGATACAAATTTGATAGACAACTATGGACGTACAATTGTAAATATTATTTCCAACTACTGATAGTTTTATAGGACTTTGATGCTGACTGTTCATAGCACTACTGGGCTAGGCATGACACGCAAATAATGCGAACACTTCAGCCATTTAGCCAATTCCTTGAATCCGCAAGAGAAAATTCAGTCGACGTGTTTGATGCCAATAGGCTTTACTCCAAGATATTAATCTGTTTGAACGATTCAAAGTCCTACTCTGCGCTATCCAAATACCTATTCCACGCCGGAACGGAATTCATCGCCTACGGAGCAATGATGGCAGAGCAGACTCTGGTTCATGGAGGAACTATAGATCATTTGTGTCACTGCAATATTTGCGTGTCTTCTTTCGGGAGGCAAGACCCCGTTATCAGAGGTTCACGTTTTGTATGCTTGGATTGTGTTGATTGTGACCTGTGCGTTAATTGCTACCATAATTGGAAGGAAAGTGATGGTGAAATGGAGTTCTGCAAAGGTCACACATTCTATGAAATACCTCGTCCTTGTTGGTATGAGTTTGGGGATGGAGTGGTTATGGAAGATGGATCAACGTTTCCACAAGCACTGGAATACCTGAAAAGGAGGTTTACGGATCTTTTGCGAGATACTCAGAACTGAGGCTATTGAGGTGTTTTATCTGGCGTACCCTCCTCTAGGTGGAGGTTACTTGGAAATATCACAGAGAACGAGAAGGCATGTTACTTATTATTAACACCTTCGTTCTCGAGATCTTGATAAGCTGTTGTTGAAAGAGCTTGGTTAGAACCTCTAATATAACTGCATCTCTGCTGGGTTAGTCAGATGATCTGTCTTGTCATGTTAGTGGGGAATATGGGGATATGAATTGGGCTGGAAGATGAAATATCCAATTCATCTCAAAGTGGAGTTATCCCAGTCTGGGGTGAATGATCGGAATTCTTTAGGGTCAGAATGCAAGGAAGAGAGTGCCCACTAGGACGAACCGCTGGGCATACAACTCATTGTAGCATGTGCGGAGATTACCCATTTCGAGACCACGTTACTTCTATGGGAAGTCGAAATGCCACTTTTGCAACTCAACATCGAGAAGGGTTATAATAATAATGAGCATTAACACTGCTCAGTTATAATTAAAAATTACAAGAGTTCTCAAGCGGTGCCAAAATTTGATCACAAGTTTTATATCGTAGTTGAAACAAGCACCATTGGCTCCGACCCGGCAGCTCGGATATGCCATGAGGTGGGATCATTCCGCTTGGGAAACCGGCATCTCGGGTCCCAGGGATGAGAATGCAGTGGCCATTCATGGGAAAACTCGAACCGTGTATTTCAATTGCTTAAGGGAAATAAGAAAGGCCACGGAGCCACTATGGTTCCGTGAAATGGGTTCACGAGCCTTGGGGTTGCGGGGAAAGGAGTATTGACCGCTGTATTGCCGTAGAACCAAACGGAATAAACCATGAGATGAAATTAGTATGGTATTTGACTTGATCGTGTGATTGAAAATGTGTCAGAAATTGGACTTCAAGAATGAATGAGTAAACTTGCTTGAGCTCGTTCAATGTGTGAACAGTGAGTGGGTTGGTGGTTTGGAATCATTTAAATCAAACGAGGTCTCTATTTTTTCAAGGCAAGTCTCACTTCAGTACCAACCTTCCACACTTCATTGTATCTCTTCCTCGACTTCAAGCTCCAATTAATATAGAAGAATCCTTCAAAATGCAACTTTTCAGCACCCTCCTCACTGTTATAGCGCTCGCTCACGTTGCAGTCGCAGTATGATATCATTCCCCTACAATACTTCTCCCTTGTCGTACAGTACTTGAGTACCTAACAACTTGATAGTGCAGTGGCAAAGATCAAGACTGCTGCTGGAATAACATGGATGGCTGTGTGAACCAACATGGTCACTTCGGTCAAACTCCTTGCGCGAAGAAGAGTTACCGCGAGGACTTCTGTGAGAACTTCAAGACTGACAGAGGTGCCCGTGTTAGCTGCGTAAGTCTATCCGAGTTAAAAATTGAATCTTTGAAAGAAACGTACTGATTACATGTGATATTTAGGATGGTGCAGATTGTTGCCGCATCAGTACTGGAAAAGGAAGAAGTTGCCCATAAAAGGAGATCGCTCCAAGAGGATAGCAAACGATATTTAGACGGATGTAAACTGTCGTGTATAGTTTTTAATCATTAATATCAACATTTAATTCAAGCCAAATTTGAACTCCAATTCGATCTTACTTAATGCCGGTGCATAATTGACAATGAGTCTTTATAACAAGCGTGGCGCAGCTTGAGCATCTCGCTTATTTACTTCTTCCCAAATTGTGCCGGGTATTATAATTGATTGCCATTACAGGAGAGCCTGCGATTTCTTCTATTATTAGGTCTTGAGAAAACCTTGCTTGCATACGGAAATCCCATCAATTGTCTCAAGAATGTTAACAGAATAATGCTAACATTACTTTACACATATGACGAAATGCAATCAAGCAACACTAAGATAGAATCCAATAGAACTACCACTACATGCTATGGTTATACTCCGTTCCAGGCATATCAAATATTTTTTTCTTCAATGTGAATACAGGGGATTTTCCCAGTGGAACACAGGGTTAGCACGACCGTAAATTTCAACGTTTGTTACGCCTGGGACAAAGTAGATTTGCTCTAGATATATTGCGAACTACAATTATCTGATCTTATACCGATCCTAGCGAACCCGGTGTAGTATTGATGTTATCAAGAAACACACCGGGTGTTGTTGACCACCTGTAATCTTACATCACCGAATAACCTCGCTTAATCTTTTCTACGCTCGCTGAACTCCCAAAATCATTTCATAATGATCTCAAGTAAGGAAATTTGTATACCAAACATAACCGAAATCGAATGCACACATTCGCTCTCTAAATATGGAAAATCCTTCTCCACCAGCTTCAACTGATCCATTGAGTCAGCGTATACGAGGTATTCGCGTATCAGACGTCTGATCCACGTATTAGACGTCTAATATGTGTATTAGATTTCAAGTTTTGCGAGCGTATTTCGGACTAATTTAATCAAACCGACCTGTCCTCCTAGGTTGTTTTGATTTATTAGACTAACCTGAGCGCTTGTATCTCTAAAGTACCTTATCCTACCACCTTTATCTAGTATAATTAGAGGTTAAAAATAACACACTTATAGCCTAGGAGTGTCTAATGTGTACAGAAGCTAGACTATACGTACATAATATAGCTGCAACGTTATATTTTAGTACTCGGGAGCCTAGGGGTCGGATTTTTTAGTACCTTGTTAAGTAAAGGGAGGGGGGCTGGGGAGTAATTAAGGGGCGGGGGACATAGTATAACCAACTTTTTAGTCGGTAAACTAGTATAACCTTTAGGAGTATAAGGATTTGAATCCCTCCTTTACTTTTTTTATCTAGATTGTAGGGTAGAAAGGTGGCTTAGGGGGTAGGGGTGAAAAATGGGGGCGTAATAGTACTCGAAAGGGTGCTAGGAGACCTAAAAAAAGGTAGGTCGAAAGTAGCTAGGAATGCCCCTAGTTTTTGTATTTCGTACTCCCCTATACGCGTATTCTTGTACGTATATACAATACTAAAGCGATTCGGCGTATTTATACGCGGAATTATTCAAAAAATCAAAGTATCGTCCAATACGCATATTAGACGTCCGATACGCGAATACCTCGTATACGACGTTATAATGGATTATAACTAGCTATTAAACCTCTCCCTTTTATTAACTAGACTCTTACCAATAATACTACCTACCTAGGTACAGTACCTGCTTAGTACTATCAATTTTCCATTATTTTTGTTGGACGCTAATATCACACTTTCAAACGCCTACTATCCTATAAAACCGTAAATTTCGCCTCCCAACACCATCACCTAAATCCTCGCTTAAAGTTCTGCCCATGCAATATATATTTCGAGCATGGAATACCATATAAACGATAAATCAAGGTCATGCCCAGGCAAGATTACTAAACCAGTCTACCTGTTGGCTAGTAAGCCGAAATGTGAGTTCCACGTCGTAAATCCCAGAAGCAAGAAGAATACTAATAACTTTCTAAAGTAGTTCTACTAAAAAGATTCTTCCTAATCCCATCCACCTTCTCCCCTCCCCCCTAAAACATCCTCATTCCTTCCCAATCCCACTACAATCCCCTCCCAACGCTTCTAACACCCATCCTCCCCCTCCTAAGCGCCAACTCCCACCCCACAACCACACCCCCCACATTCAAAAAATCAATCACCAACGCGCCCCCAAAAATAACCGCATAAAACATCCACGCCCTCTCTTCCCCAAACTTCGTTGTGGTCATGACGATAGCCCAGGGTAGCATCCAGAGGAAATTCGACCCGAGGGATTGGTAGAGGTAGAAGCGGGGGACGGTAGCTAAAAGTAGCGCGGAGAGTTGTGTGGAGAGGGCGTAGAAGATGTATGTCCAGTCTATGTACTGTGGTTTCTGTTAGTTTTTGGGAGAAAGGGGGGAGGAAGAGGATGGGTAAGGGGATGGAGGGAACTGGGGGGGGGGAAGACGAACACGCCACATTTTCTGGGTGATTTCCGCGACTTCTTGGGATGCGGAGAGGTAGTAGGCGAAGGGTTTTATTCCCCAGATGGAGAGGAAGATACAGATCGGTACCTCGACCGCTAGGGAGAGGAGAGCGGAGGTAACTGCTGGCCGTGAGATATCTACATCATAAAACATCAGTTACAAAGTCCTACATCCTCACAAAAGATGGAAATTCTACAAGACAATGAGACATACCTTTAATATCCGCCCAACTAGCAACAGGATTCCTACTCTCAGCACCCACCCTCGCATGCCACGCACTCCACCGATGCCCCACAAACGTCAACGCCGAAGCCTGAAGGGTATTCACAGGAACCATCACGACGCCC
Source organism: Hymenoscyphus fraxineus (assembly GCA_900184765.1). Taxonomy (NCBI): domain Eukaryota; kingdom Fungi; phylum Ascomycota; class Leotiomycetes; order Helotiales; family Helotiaceae; genus Hymenoscyphus; species Hymenoscyphus fraxineus. The sequence continues at coordinate 673,282 of LT855413.1, read as the reverse complement.
CATCGGATCGTGTTGAAAACTCCCCATGCTGTAGCGTACGTCTTGCCCATATTGATGATTACCGCAACGAGCCAGAGGTAAAACCCATTTCGCACAATAGTTTCGATGAAGGTATACACCGCAGGTCTGAGCAAGACCTTGAGGGCCGCGACCTGGGGTCGGATTTTCTCCTCTGCATCTTGGTTTCTTACTTCCTTGCCCATGGTGTGAGCGAGGAGGAAGAAATAGCACAGTCCTGTGAGGGCGGAGAGGAAGTCACAGGATAGTCGGATGCCAGCTTGCATCAAGATCGTTGGCTTGAAACTCCCGACGTGGAATCTCGAGATGAGAAGGAGGTCGAGGATGATATTTAGTAGGAACCCGATGGAACTAATGACTAGCGAGACATCCGGTTGATCCAGCGCTCTCGTGCACGAAGAAACAGCAACTTGAATCGCGCTCGATAGCGCAACGGGCGCGGAGATGCGGACGTATGTTAAACTCGTTTTTCTCACTTCGACGGGCAGGAAGGTATCCGCGAATTTGTCAGAAGCACCGATGAGGATGACTGTCATGATGGTACCACAGAGGATTTGGAAGAGGATTAGTGTGTAGGAGAGACTGAGACGGGAGGCGGTGGAGCGGATTGCGTTGTCTCCTATGATGAGCCATGCGGTGCGAGGAAGTCCTTCGTTGAGGACTTCGGCTATGGTTTGGATGTAGGTGTAGACGTCGGTGGTGACGACGAGGTTGGAGTCGATGTTTGCGACCCAGAGTTTGCTGAGGGTTGAGTAGAGAGCGGGGAGGAGGAAGGCTATGAAGTTCCAGTATAGAGACCCGGTGTACCTGTTCACTTCTATCAGGTCTCTCTCTCTTGGAAATATGGAATCAGGAAAATACAAACGTCCTACGACTCTCTGCCAACCACGTCCAAAATGTTTCTTTCCTATCATTCTCATCGCCTGTATTCTCCTCGCTAGAATCCTCATCACCAGCAGCCGTCTCATCACCTCTCAAATCCAGATCTTCAGTCGTCATCCTAGAATACCTTCCCCTATTCCCAGAATCGGTTGTTGTACTTCCTCTCACCATCTTCGCGGGGATACAATCCTATAAATACAACCAGTGAATGCCGGGAAGCGGAGCAATCCGAATCGTTTGTCCCGTCTTGGGAGATTCTAGTTTGCTCCAGTGGTGAGGCGGTGATCATGGGTTTGTTTTGTGACCTTCGTTTGGCTTGCTGCAGATAGGGGCTTTGTCGTGGTGGTGTAGTGACTGCGCTTCTTTGACCAATGGGATGGAAGCTTTGGCGGGTGTTACGTGAGCAGCAAGGGATGTTCGTGGGGGTGGTTATCTTCCAGAATGGGAAGGGATGTGAATATTCTGTTGCAAAATTGCAGGATTGTGGAAACAGCGGGATGTTTGGAGTGCATTTCCCTTGCTTTGACTTGAGAGGTACCCCTTTCTTGGTTCGCTTATAATATGCTGTGTCTCGCTTGGCTTCTTTCACTAAACATAGACTCGAAGTCACGAAGTTGACAAGAAATCCCCGCTAATAAACCTTTTCATAAGATTCTAGCAGGACGTTGGTTTACAGGTTTCTGTGGTTTGATATGACTAGATTAATTAAATATCACGCTTTAAGTCATAATAATAATACCAAGGAGTCGGTATGCTTCGCTCACAATTCTGGACTACTTATCACAAACATTGGATTAGAAAATGTCGCAATATTATCTTTTGGACTAATTAACACAGACATCGAATATATATATATAAACAATATCACAATATTACTTGATAAACTCTAATCACGAATAATCTATCTTATTCTTAATAGAGGATAGAGCCTATTCTTAAGAATATATATAACTACTACTCCTATCCCCCCTACAGGAAATACATTATATTAAAGAATATTCTAAATAAAATCACCATCCAAATCATAGTAATGACCTAACAGCTCAGNACCCAACCCAACCCAACCAACCTAACCATCCACACAACATCTATCTATCTATCTTTACCCCCCCTCCCCCCACAAAAGATTCCTTCTCCGTACCCAGGTATCTATCTAATAGTCAGTGCGTCTTTCTACTGCGCTGTCGCTTGTAGTCAGGAGAAGCAAGTGCGCCGCGGAAGCAAGTGCGCCGTGTCGCGCGCGTACATGGCTCTTTCTACCTATATAGCGCCACTTCTACTTATCTAAAAGACATAAAAAGTTAATAGATTTAGAGATATAACCTAGTACTATCCTATCTAAAAAGGATATATCTTTTAAATATACTTTGCGTATAATGTAGACGAGTTTTTAGTATTTATATACCTAGGTTGAATTTTAGTTGGGTAGGGTGTAGCCCGTGCGCGCCCCTACAAAGTGCCTCAAAAAACGTACTTTGTACCCTCGAGGTTATCTCTCCTTTACTATTAATATTTTCTTAACGTACTACGGTCGCATTTAGCTTATATAGTATTATATTATAGAGCTAGTTAATAGCTTTATTTTGAGCCTATATAGAAGTCTATAGCTTAAAGACTGACTACAAACAAAGTAAAACTCGCGAGACGGCGCACTTGCTTCCGCGGCGCACTTGCTTCTCCTGACTACAAGCGACAGCGCAGTAGAAAGACGCACTGACTATTATCTTCCTTAAAACCAAACCTTTTAACAATATCCCTAAACCCCTTCCTCGTATATGAAAGGACACCTCGATTCTCTTCCTAAAAACATTTATCTATATCTACATCTATTCCCCAACACCATTCACTTCCTTCCCTTCATACCGTACCATACCTATAATATCAACAAAGGTTTACGGTAACACGACACGAAAGGACCGGGGCGGAAGACATATATTATACCTACTTATCGATACCTTCTATTACTAGAGAGATACGGAAGGGAATACTTGCGAGGACTAGTGCAAAAGTACGACGGGAGGTATGGATAGCGGGAATGCATGCATGTGCGACTTGTGGAAAATACTGGGCCGTAAACCCTTTTAGAAGGGAAAAAGAAAGAAAGAAAGAAAGAAAGAAATGAAAAGGATGGAGACGTAGAAAAGAAACAAGAGTAATCATTGGTATCATTCCACGTGAACTATGGTACCAAAAGTATTCCAAGGAGGTACCACCTCCCCCACCCGTCCATCCATCCACCCCATTCATCATCGTCAGGAACACAAACCCTTGAAAAAAAAAAGTAGGTGACCCATCCTTTCCTCTCATCCTTCATTTCATTTCCCATACGCCATCATCATCAAATGTCTGTCATTCATAACCCATCCGGGTCTTCATTATTTGCTTCTTAAAAAGGAATTAGCCATCAAACTTGCGCCACGTATATCATCATTTCTTTCGGTCGCTAAGACGCGAGGTCAGTGATAAGTGTGAATATAAAAAAAACCTTTGCAGGGACTTACGTGCTTAACCGTCTAGAAAGTTGCTGCAACCCTTTATCGTTATTTGCAGCATCTACTGCTCTCTCTAGAGCCTGAGCTCGTCCCTCTTCACTCTGACGAACCACCTCTTCGTGAGTAGGCGGTAATCTCTCATTTTGCAAATCAACCTTGCGAGCATCTTCGAAACTACTGATGGCGTTCTTGATGCCCTCGGCTCCCAACATGAGAGTACCAGCTGGAAGTCTACCTCCAGAGGCAGTCTTTAATTCCGTAACACGTTCCGACTCCTCACGAAGAACCTGGAAAACTCGTGATAGACGCCCAATGGCGAGAATCTTGTTTCGGAGCGCGCGCTTCTTGTACTCAATTGAGTCGGGGTCTAATGGAGTAGTAGGAGGCGGTGAAGCAGGACCAGGGGAAGCGGTAGATGGGGTCACATCTTCCTTGAGTTCGTCCTCGGAGCAAGTACCCAAGATTGCAATCAACATGTCCGTAATCTTCTCCCCCACGAATGGTAGCGACCAGGTAAAGACATCCATGAAATTTGGAAGCCAGTATGGATGAGGGGTGCAGTTGAATTGTCTGATGTTCATGACATTGTTCTCGTATTTGAGGACAGCGGCCTTGTTGTTATAGACATCCAAGTAGTTTGGTGCGGAGAAGATGGTCATTACACTAGGGAATCCAGTTGTGCGTGTCTTGCGGTACATACGATATCCAGCGTCCTGCGCCTCGTGTGCACGGATGACGGAGAGAAGGTTATTTTTCTCCAAGAAGTTGCAGGCAGCGGGGTAGGAGAAGAAGTATGAACAACCTCGCACGTGATTGTGAGTGAAGTATTCCGAAGTCTTCTCCTGACCAAAATCCTCGAGTGGATCCGCCCAAAGGATATCACACATTATACCATGAGTAGGAGGTTCACGGAAACGATCAATCTGGCAATAAATTAGTCAAGAAGATGGGAGGAAGCCGTGAAAACATACGGTTCTGATGTCGTCCAGGGTGTGTAACTCGGGGCTCAAACCACCGTGAATACACAAGAATTGCTTGTTCATGACCGCGGCCAAAGGCAGCGAGCAAAAAGAGTCCATGGTCGCATCGTAGATCTTTTCGGAATATTTGTGTTTGCACTCCAGCTTGAAGGTAAAGTAATCGGTCAAATGTCTGCACTCATGGTTCCCTCGAAGCAACCACAAACTGTTGGGGTACCAAATCTTCAAGGACCAAAGATAAAGCACGCACTCGATACTAAAGTAACCTCGGTCGACATAATCACCCAAGAAGAGATATCTGGTCTCAGATGGGTCTCCACCAACTTCGAATAGCTTCATCAAATCGTAGTACTGACCATGGACATCTCCGCACACTGTGATCGGCGCGTCCATTTCCAGAAGATTGGGTTCTTGCTTCAAGACCTTGGTACCCTCCTCAATGATGTAAAGCGCTTGTTCCTCGGTCAAACGGCCCTCCCGATAGAAGTGCTGCTTCAAGAAGGTCAAATTTGGCTTGGAAGGGTCTTTGGGATCGAAGAATTGCTCGTCGGTCGGTGGATGCATCGCTGGAGCCTGGACATCTGCAGTGTATAGTGTCAGCGTTGTGGTGCTGGTTACGAGAAGATACAAGAGGGGTAAAGGGGAAAGGGCAGATACCTTTGCACACACGCTCTGTTGTGTTCACAGTTGATCCATCCTCCATCGTATGAAGGGTAAAATCAATCTCGGGCACCGGCTTCTTGGTTTGAATAGCCCTCAGAGCATTGTCGACCTGGAGCTTTTCCTCGACGATGCGAGGCGTGGTGGGATTGTCTTCGCCGTCCATGGTGGCGATTGAGGGTAGAGATGCGGGGATTTGGAGGTATGGAAAACACGATCAAACGAGCGACAAGATGTGCCTCGGCGTATTGAAGCGGTTGAAGCCAGGTGGCGGTGATTATGTTGATGTGGTTGAGGTTGTCAGAAACAAGCGGAATTGGAAATTCTGATAGACGGGAGCGATTGAACTGTCGTGGGGCACGCGCACTTGGACTTAGCGGCGGCTGTTGGTCAGCGCTATGGTAAATTTGTGATTAGATGGGACGGTAACGGTGAATGCGATGTGTGATGGGCCGAGCTAAAAATTGACAGGAAGGACGTGATATCTTGCGGGGAAAGCGCACAGTCGTCAGACGCCGAGTTGTACGGCGGGGGAGAGCGAGAGTGGTAAGGCTGTAGGTAGGTAGGAAGAGTGAGGATGTCGAGGGGATGAAGTGAGATGGGATGAAGGTGAGTGGTGCTCGGTGGTGGTAGTGATGGTGATCGTGGCGGTGGTACAGACGAAGTTGAAACTCGCGGTGGTGGAGTACTCGGTAGAGTAAAGTAGCGAATGGATATAGATTCAACGACTCAACGTGAACGTAAATGTTCACTCGTTCACTCACCGTAATCTGGTGCTGCTGCTGGCCTGCTTGACAACGTATCAACGTCCCCCCCGTAGACTCTCCGCTATTTGCTCCGGGGAAAGAGAACGGCAGAAGGGGACGCTAAGAAGCTGAAAGTTCTTCAACCACCCAACCATTCGCACTCACCGAAAGCCCCAGAAGGAGAAAGGGTCCTCGGGGGTCCTGACTACTAAGGGGGCCTTAAGGGGGCCATCCTAGAAGCAGCCAGATCCCAGTCGGGGTTGCCTAGTCTAGCTTCTCCTGACTCGATCTGTGGGGGACGAATAGCGCAAAGCCGGAGCCGCTGGTAGTCACAACAACCAAGACCAGCTCCCCTCAACCACCATTGCAAGTCGGAATAGCTTCATCTTCGTCCTGTGTCAAGTAGAGCATCGGAATCACGCGCTTCGCACCGGCCAGTGCCCTTGCCCTTAGTCAGGAGTTGGTTCGAGGGCTCCAGGGCCCAGGGTCCAATTACATGGCAGCTCGTCATTAAACACTAGACACAGCCCTCTCCCTCTGGCAAAAGTAGAGTACTCGGTACATCCCACAACCCATTTTGGTGCCGAGCAGAGCCTCATCATATCGCGTTGCTGCAGGCTTGATCCTTCGCCGCAAGCTCAAGTGTGCCAACCACTACCACCCAAATCCAACTACAGCTACAGTACAGCTACCGCTACCCCTCTACATTCATTTAATCCAGCTACCAACAGATCCACCCATCTCCCGCAAGATGCATGATAACCGTATTTATACCCCTCCTCGCCTCATCCGCGAGTATCAGTATATATACTAATTACAAGATAGGCCCCCATCCATTACTGGAGCAAGTCCCCTTGACCGTCTCGCCCTTTGTATCTCTCCCTTCTGCCAGACCTCTACCACCTTCATACAAGACACTGCCATCCAGACTACCTCCATCGTCTACAGGATCGTCTTCATCGTCAGAAGAGAAATCCAAATACGTGGTATCAAACTCGGGGCATGCAGCACACCCCAATGACATTATCAAATCGTGCAATGATTTGAAAGCATATATCCAGAAAATGCAAGACGATGCAGACAAGGAATTGAAGGCATGGAATGATGCAATTGCCGCTAGAGATCTGGCAGAGAAGCGGAGAGTGGCTCCCGGATGGCTGGATAGTGATGCCAGGATATTGGAACCCGAAAAGATATCAAATAGAACGTCGGTTGTTCAAGGGGCAAATTTAATGGACGTCGACGTATCAAATATTGAAGCAAAGGGACTACAACATACTGCAGTAGCAGTACCGGCAGGAGAGGGGCAAGGAGATGAACTTGATCGGGCTTTTGGGGGACTTCAAGTTGGAATAAACAAGTAAGAAGTAACAAATTAAAATCACAAAAAAAATAGTCGGGCACCATAGTTAGTTTAATATAAAAATGACCCATCGTTTTGCAAATAAATTCGCATGCTGCAGCCAAGTAATGTCTACCATCTAGCTATATAATGTGGTGATGGTGATAACGATAGCCTCATGGCGGGGCTGTCCAGACGGCAGCCTTGCGTGTGAGGCAACCACAGAAACCCCAAGCTCACCTCACGAGCTCCCTTCCCAGCAGCTCCAGATTTTTATTCCCTGAGCATCATTCACAGGATGCCTCCACGAATACCGCGCCTTGCACTTGGACTCACAAAATTATCCAAGGCCAAGACTAAGACTCCAGCGTCGTACCCGCAAATATGTCCCATTTGCACATTTGCAAGAAATTCACAACGACCATCCTCAACACCAAGACGGTCGCAACCTCGGTCAAATCGAATTGAAAGACGCCAACAATCCAATGCTACGGTTGCCGCAAGTACTCAGTCCTCGGCACCTCAAGTTGCGGTTTCACCTAGAATTGAACTTCGAGATGCCTTGTATGACCTCCAAAAACATGCTGCCAATTACGTCAATATTTCGAGACTGCAATTGGCTTTGCGCGGACTAGAACAATCCACGGGAGACGAGATTATACGAATTGCTATTCTGGGACTGGCGGATGGCGGTGATTCATTAAAAAAGGCAAAGCAGCTCGTACGCTTGCTTTTGGCTGATCCTTTAAAGGCAGAGGAAGAATGGGAACGGATATTACTTGATGAGCAACCTGGGAATCGACCACTGTTATTACGGGTAGGGAATGAAGGAGAAGAGCCGGTTTATAGTAGTCGAATGGTTCGGGAGTTACATATATCTTCCCCGACACTCAATGGCCATAAATTGGAAATCTTGGTTCTGGAAACGGGCCTACAGCAAAGTACATTCGGAGCTGGAGAAAATGGGAGTTTGAATGAAATGCTGTTGGTGCCCACGATGGAAATACCTACTTCGGGATCAGGTCGATATACTCCAATTACTACACCAGTTCACAAATCTTTGATTGTATCCAAGGGTATTGCTGGGGCTTCTTCGCTGATATCGAGTCGCATCACCACAGAGAGGGATATCATTGGGTCAGCTGTGGATATACGTGTTGGAGAAGATGAAGACCCAACGTCCCTACCATTCCAAATAATCAATGTCGATTTGGGAAATACCGCCCTTTCTTCATTCCGTCAGAGCGTGAACAATGCTTTGGACTACGAGCATGATTGGTTTGCAAGCGGAATTCCCGAGATTCAAAACTGGTTAAAATCAGGATCCTCTGTAACTGAAGGAACGATGAAAAAGCCAGTTCAGAAACTCATTGAATCACTACTGCAATCTACCAATAGCGCCATCCAAGCAGAGCAAGCTCGTCAATTAACTGCATCACTCAACTCACGAATTTCCAACTCCCAAATAGACTCCTTAAAACTACACCTCTCAAAATGGGCAGAAAGCGCCCACACAGAACTTCGAGACCATCTCGATATAGCCTTCAACGGCCGCAGATGGCGCAAATTAGGTTGGTGGAAGCTATTCTGGAGAGTAGATGATGTCTCCATGATATCCAGTTCCATCCTCACCCGCCGCTTCCTCGTCGACGCCGAAAAAGAAGTCATCTTTCTAGCAGGCCGCATCGTCGAAGCAGGAGTCTTCAAAACCGCCCCCGACCCAGCCATAAAACACTGGGCCTACAAACCCCTCCAACCCCAACAACTCACCGAGCCCAAACTCGGCTCCGAACCCAGGCCACCACAATACAAAGACCTCTTCACCCCCGAAGACGGGGAAAGAGGCCTCAAGAATCAAAATTGGCCCCTTCACATCCCTACCACCCGAAATTACCTCTCTCAAGAAAGCGTACCCGCTCTCCAAGCCCTAGCCCAAAAACTCGTCCTCCAGACCCTGACTACCACATCTTTATTCTCCGTCCTTGGTGGTCTGACATATATTTCCACCCTCGGCACTACCGTCTACGAAGCAGGTGCTGTCACGGCGTTAGGCGTCGTCTGGGCCCTCCGACGGATGCAAGGGAAATGGGAGGGCGCGCGGAAATTCTGGGAAGGTGAGGTGAGGGAGGAAGGGAGGAAGGCTGTTAGGGGTGTGGAGGGTGTGGTGGGGGGTGTGTTGGAGGCGTCTGGGAAGTCGGTGCCGGTTGAGGGAGCGGGTGCGGATGAGGAGTTAGAGAATGCGAGGAGGCTGGTTAGGAGGGCGGAGGTAGTGTTGAGGGATTGTGGTGGTGGGGTGCCGTAGGTACGTGGATGAGGAGGAGGTGTAGTTGGATGGATGAATGTATGATAGAAGAAAATAATATCACGAGATGAGAGGAGAGGAGAGGAGATGATACGAACTCTTCTTCTTCCAATTCCTCCTTTAAGTCACTGTACGTACTATACACGAACCAATCCAATCCAGTTCCCCTCCCCCTTTTCCCGCTCGCTTATGGGAAGGCAGGGTTAGGAAGGCAGGGAATTGAAAAACGTCGGAAATGTATGTATACCTTGCTATACCTTGCTGTACGTGCTGTATCTTAATACAGTACTNTATGTTGTTATAGTGTATGATGGGTAGGTAGGAGGATAGGTAGGAGGGGTTAGAGGGGTTAGAGGGGTTAGAGGGGTTAGAGGGGTTAGAGGGGTTAGAGGGAGAAGGGAGGAGGGAGGAGATAGAGAGATAGGAAAGCTAGAGGTCTTTTAATAGTTAGGGGGTAGGGGTATATATAAAGTAGAGTATAGGGTATAGAGTATAAAGTATAGTAGTTTAATAGGTTTTAGGAGGTTAGAAGGTTAGAAGGTAGGTTAAGGTTAAGGTAGATAGAATAGGTTTTTACTTTACTTTATAATATATACTACTCCCGCGCGCTAATCTAACTTCGAATTTTCGGGGTATTAGAAAGGGGTAGAGTATAATAGAGTAGAGGTAGAATACTAGAGTGCTTACTTATCCTTATTAAATATAAATATAAACTATAGTAAGTATAGGTAGAATAGTATTCTAACTATTCTATAAGTTCCTAGAATAGAAGGGAGGAAAAGGGGAAGAGAGAAAGGGAAATTACTAGCTAGGTTAGGTTAGGTTAAATAGTATACTTATAATGTTTTATTTTATTTTATTTAAGTAATAAATATTAAATAGTCTTTCTTTAAATTATTTCTTTAGGTAAATAGATTATAGATAAAGGAGGGCGGGTATCTTACCTAGAGAGACTTCTTATTTATTAGCCGGATAAGGTAAAATAATAATATTATAGTAAAAGGTATATAATTATAATTATAATTATAAGATTCTATTTCTTTAATTTAGCGAGACTCTAAGGTAGATTCTACAGGGTATTAAGTATTATAGAATTATAGGAAAAAAGAAAAATATAGAAATTATATACTAAGCTATAGAATTTTAAAGGGATATCTTAAATAGATATAAGTAGTTACTATACTTCGGATTCTATAACTATCCTAGCTATAGATATAATCTAGAGAGGGAAGTACTAGTAAGTTAATAATATACTTATAATTAGATTACTAAAGATTCTATTCTATTCTATAATAATATAATATATTATATACTATATAACAACAAACTACTTAATATATAAAAACCCCTTTCCCTTCTCTCGAACCTATATCTTACCTACGTTCTATCTAAACCCCCTCTATTCTCTAGAACCTAAAGCCCTCTACTCTCCATTCTCTAAAAAACCAAAAAACCCCCCTCCAAAAATCCAAAAATAAAATAAAATATAAAACCTACTAAATATCCCTTATAGACTTATAACACGCTATCTAGTACCTAGGTATCCTATATACTATACTTTCGGTCTCGGGTAATTAGTTCGTTAGGAACTAGTAGAGGTGCTGTACTAAGCGGGAGATAATATTCTATGAATCCATGGTATATTCTCGCGGAGTACTTGTATGTATCTATAGGGAGATAGGGGAATAAAGGAATAGATAAACTATAGAATACATAGTACTAGACTACTAGTTTAACCTGATACATCACTAGCTTACCGTTACCTCCTAGCAAAGGAGATTCTTACTAAATAGAGTCTTAGATAAGTGAAAGTAAGCGAGGGAGAGTACTAGAAGATCTAGATGTTTAATAGAGTCGTATATAAAAAGAAAAGAAAGGAAGATGGTTTGCGATATACCTACTAAATACACTTAACACCAACTTCATAACCCTAAAAAAAGAGTACCGTAATCGAGATCGAATTCCCATCTCTCTTTATTAAAATATATAGTATAGTATATAATCCATATATCCCTTACACCCCTACTATACCCAAGCTTACCCAACCGTACTCTTACCCAAAACCACAACATCATCTAGTAAATCTCCTTACTACCACCTACTCCCTTAACAAAACTTCAGAATCCACTCCACTGGGTATGCGGAGCAAGTAAGTTGCTCATCCAGCATTCCAAAGAACCACTTAAAACCCACGTACTCCTCCGACTTATCCCAAGTTGAGTTAAGTTCAGTAATAATTTAATAACTTAGGTACTCTTCTGCGTAGTTAATAAGTACAAGTATAATAAATACGGACTAAACTAAAGTAAGATTACAAAATAATTATCTTTAAATGCGGAAGGCCCCGGATTTTTAAGCTTGTTACAGTATTACATCAAGGTTCTCTTGGTTCTCTTTCGATAACCTATTCCTATTCCTAGTAAGAGATAATGTAAGAGATAATAAGAGCCTAGCCTATACCGTCGTTTATACGGTCTGGAATACAGGGGAGGACAGGTATACTTCGAGTGGCGAGGCTAGGTGTAGTACGGTTAGAGTTCTTGAGTTACTCGAGTACTTGAGTTACTTGAGTTACTTGAGTACTTGGAGTCACTCGAGTACTTGGCGAGTTGAGTTGAGGAGGTGATACTACTTAACTTACTGTAACTTAACTCGTTTATAATACCGGGGTTAGCGATGATATTGATATTGATAGCCTCCTAGTAATCATAGATATACGAAGCTTTTCAGGATATGATATCGTTGTCATCCCTGTAAGAATATCTCGTTGGAAGATGTATGTAGTGTCGTGTTACCGAGGAGCCCGATCTTCTTACCCGCACTCTAAGATCTGCATACCTTGATTCTCAGGGCATTTTTATATTTAAGCGGCCGAGCTGGAGTTTTGGCGCGTGTGGAAAGATATAAGCGCGAGTTTGATACATAGGGGGGTATGTTAGAAAACTGTACGATTGTGACATCGTCTGAGTCTGGATTTCCTCTGTATGGGTTTAGCATTGAGACGGCGGAGGTTCTGCTGCTATGGGAGGTGAGGTGAGGCGCGTGTGGGATTTAGGGTGGGACTCTTGTCCATCGGGTGTATTCTCGCTGATGGAGAAATCAAGTGGCGCTTGTGGGGGTTGAGCTGGAAATTTGAATTGAGCTCTTAACCGTCGGCGTTGTAGTCTCGTCGCGAGGGAGTGGCGCTTGTGGGGTAAGAGTATGCGTATATGAGCTTTCAAGTCGAGATACAAGATGTTGAAAGTAGTATTTTGTGATCCGCCGTGTTTACCGTATGTCGGATAGAGAGGGGTGATACGAATGTGTACAAATTTCGAGGGGGGGAGAAGAAGAGCTACACGGTTTGTGGTATAGCTATAGTAGGTAGAGATCTTTGACGTACTGTACTGTACTGTACTGTACTGTACTGTACTGTACTTCTTTTCATGTCCTAGTATTTGCAAAGGTGTTGGCATATTGATACTGTAAAGCAGCGAGACGAAGAGAAGAAAGAAAGAAAGAAGAAGAAGGAGATCAAAGAAGAAAGATAGGCGAAGAAAAGAGCCACCGCAGAATAGAAACAAGAATTTGTGCGGGCAGGAAGGAGAAAAAGGAGATGAGATCCGAGAAAATGATTCTTGGCCAACGCAACGCCCCTTCCCCTGAGCCCGTCCGAGCTACCGAGCTACCGAGCTACTCCTTCACTCCGTGTCAATTTCGTCATGTCGGGTCGTAAGTGCTGTTCTGTAAACGAGCGTTTGTTGATTGTGCTGTAAGCGAGTTTTGCGAGAGCCCAAAGGAGGGTGGATAGGTGTTCCATTGAGCCCATCACCAACCTTGCAATTCGTAAATAAGCTTTGACCAAAGTCCAAAATTTCAAAGAAAACAAAAAAACGCCACTGCTAGTCGTCCCACCATCATTCTGAAAAACATCAAAACATCCCACCTTCCTTACATCCCAAACTCCCCCTCCAACCACCACCACCACCCACCCCGGAAGCTGTCCATAGCATGTCAAAACACTATGATCCACGCCCCCGCATTTAGAGAAAGTTTACTTGGTACCAACACCATCATTTCGATCCCCCTCTCGCTTACCCATATCCTCCTCGACCCCATCATCATCATCGCGATCCCGGGATTTCGGGTCCCGACCCCTCTCTCGCTTCTCCCAGACGAGTTCCTTAAGCCATTTGTTCTCCTCTTCTAGCTCCTTGACGCGTCCTTCGAGTTTTCCTACGAGGGCTCGACGTTCGGCACTCGCTCGTTCGAGAGAGGCCTCGCGTTTCTTCTTTTTGGCTCGGAAGCGGGCGGATGCTGCGGTGTTGCGAAGCCGTTTTTGCTCAGCTTCCGGATCGTCGAGTGGGTAGGGGCCGTGGAGGTGGTGGTCTTGTGGGGAGTGAGGTGAGATGATGGATGGGTAGGGGGAGATGGGATGTCCTGAGTGGGGTTGTTGGAGAGTGGTGAGAGAGGGGTGGGCGGTGTCGATATAATATGGTACAAAACCGTTGGGAGGGGTGGATTCGGTGGAGGAGGAGGGGGTTGGGTAGTATGTTTCGTAATAGCCACCTGGGGCGTTGGGGTTGGGCTGAGGATTCATGGTGAAAGAATTTGTAAGGGGAACAACTTGTTGGTTCCAGGCGTTGAAGGATGCTTGGTGTGATGCTGGGATAACTACGTCCTTTGTTAGTGAGGGTTCGGGAAGCGGAAGCATGGGATTTTCTGAAACAGTTGGGGAGAAATGAGGGAAATTTAAATTTTATGAGGAATTGACGAACATTCAAGCCTCGTAATTGAGGTCTCGTAATTCAAAATGAGATGGAAGATGGAAGTGCTCGTCGTGATGAGTAAGGGTTGTGGATTTCAATGGAAAAGCCACCACCTGTTTACGCCATCATTCGGCAACGTTCAAACACGTCCAAGCTCGAGAGGGATTCTAGAAAAATTTGCTTGAAGCTTTGGCAGAGAATTTAAAAGAAAGTATTCGCAATGCCATGCAATTCAAGAATAATGAGGAGCAAGATCAAGCCTCACTCGGGGCTGGTCAAGTCACGTCTGCCATGTCCCTGAGTGATGCGTCACGTGTAATCACCTAATATGCAGGTTTATGTCGAAATGCAGTAGGCGGGATATAGTCACCCACTCGGGCCATATAAAGGGATGCTGAGTTTCACACGGCCCCTGTTGATAGCGCTGCCAAATACCACATCGATGTTTGAACGGGTGCGAGATCTTCCACGCTGCAGAATTCCATGGTCGTGTCATGAAAGGGACCGTCCTTTGGCCTCGGCGATTCATGGAGATGACGGAGATGGCATCGCGCGAAGACCTGTGAATGGTCGTGAGGATGCGGCATTGATTTCTTCGATAACGTAGGGTGCATCGCATCGTATACGTCCTGCAGTGGCCCTCCCCGGGACGCAAGCGGAACGTCATCTGAAGATGTGGCGGATGCCTGGTTGTCCATCATGGAATTGAAGCTATCCAGAATCGATTTTCTCCATCAGGAAGGAAAAACGACACTTGTCGAAATGGTGGAGAATGAGGAGAAATGATGACATCGCGAACAGAAGAGATGCATCCGTCTTCTGCCCTCGCTATACCACCACTTCCCAACACAAATGTCCGGAAAACAAACAATCCCAGAATTCTGTTCCCCTGCGTCTTCCCTCACATCCGTCATCGTGCCCCCATGCTGGATATCAGGTAACATGGAAGCTTCTTATCTGACTTGGCAGCTTTGATTTTACACTGAAAGTTCGAAGGGGGTAATAATGCAGCAAAATACCAAAGCAGAAGGTCATATAAGCCAATCAACCACGGAGAATGCAAAACCCCAAAAATGGCAGTAAAACAGGTAAAAGTGAGAACTGTGAATAGTGGCACAGAAAAAAGACAAACTAAACCCAAAACTCACTTGGTTCAACACTAGGCTGGGACCATGGACCCAACTCTCCGGGAACAGGCTCCAGGTCATAGTAGCGACTCTGGGCTACGGCCCGGTTCATGAACGCCTCAACTTGGGCGGTTCGAAACTCGGCCGACTGCTGCTGCTGCTGCGCATCGATGGTGTCTCCCACGTGCTGGGGAGGATAGGGCGGAGGGGGGTGGTGATTCAAACTCTGCATGGCGTGTTCGTCTTGGTTCGATCAGTGGGAATGAGGTACTCCGTACACTTTGCTGCTGACTCCCGACGATTGGATTCAATATAGACCCCTACAAGTACTCAGTTGACGGAAATCCTCATGGATGATGTCGTCGTGAATAGTGCGTGGTTACGGAGGTCGTGGTTCGTGCACGGGGCAAATGCCCGTGGTTAGTGAAGGTAACAGAGATCGTGCTTTGGTTGCAGATAACGCAATGGGCGGTGGGTGTGTAAGAGACGAGATGGTCGGTTGCCAAAGCCAGACATATATATGTGAAGAAGGGCTGGCTGGCTGGCGCTGCCGCTGCCACTACTGGCACTGCACTGGCACTAACTGCACCGCACCGCACAGAAATCAAGTTTGCAAGACCCGCGCCTGCGAGTCCTAAGGTATGCAAATATACCACGGCCCTTCTAGGAAAGATGAATTTGGGGGTTGCGTCTAGATCTGCAATCGCTTCCTTTCTCCTTCTGCCTCTGGCGAGTCTTCCAGGCCGTGAGGGAGGCTGATGGTGGAGTGGGGGGGTGAGGGTACTCGGCTCGGTCCCGTCGTGAAGAATAATTGGGGCGGCCGATTAATAATTTGCTAATGCCTCCAAGAACTGGGGCGGGGAGGTGGAATATATGATGTCTCTCCACCCTCACCTCGTCGTGGGGAAGTGGATTGGCTCGCAAGAGGAGTGGAAATACGATGTCGGTGGATAGTGGGCAGCTTTGGTATGGTCGGTGCGGAGTTACTTGGGTACGCTGTACCCCCTGTAGTCGCTACGATAGGTTACTAGCCAGCAGCGTAGTAACCGTGAACAAGTGATGGCTGGGTTGGTCTGGTGCCGCTCGCTTGTTTAGGGAGTCGGAGCTCAGGCGAGTTTGGGGGGTTGGTGTATTTGGGGGGTATTTGGGCTTGGTAATCGAGGCTGAAATTGGCTCGTGACGTCGCGGTTGTTGGTGGGATAGGTCGTAAACAGTGGAGATCGCCGACGGTACCAGCAAAAACTATATAATAAGCTCCTCGGTTGACTCGGTTGCTGCTCTGTGATATCGATGGCGATGCACTGACATCGGTCTCATATCCAAAGCTTAGGTCGGAAGTTGCAGTATCAGGCAGCATACATGCAGCAGACAGACGTACAGGTACAGCACCTCCGTACCTAACATCGTAGCAACGCCCGGGAAACCAACGCGGCAACACCAAGTGCAGTGCAGCAACAATCACGGTTCTGTCATACCAGTGGCGTGTCACATCGCCAGAAAATCAAAAAAACAAAAAACACCCGCCTTTCCCCCCTTTCACTTCCTAAACGAGAAAGAGCTCCTTCCATTTCTCCCGCCATGTCTCGCTTGTTTACCCCCACGAACACATCTCGGCCAACCTGCCGCACGGCCAAGAGGAATCCCAATGTTCAGATATCGATCTCGATCCTGCACCTCATTGGTGTTTTTTTTTTTTGCTGATAGAGATGGAATCCCATGCCATCATCAATGCTGTCTCTTTCCCCAGATCTTCACTCCTGCGCTTGTACCCTGTATGTCACAATTTTGGCAACCGTTGTAATACTTGTCTCAACACTGAAGCAGGTAGATAATAGTAGATATACAGGACAGCCAGCTCACTTGATACAAGATATGCTGAAGGGGTGTAAAGTACCTGCCTGATTGTAAATTGGCAGCTGTTACTCTACTGCGGAAAGTCCCAGACAGGGTATTGACATGGTGTTTTTCTTTTCCCCGCATTTCGGGCTTACAAATGCCGGCTTGACAAGGGTAAGTAAGTCCTCGGGTTTTTGCACGCTTTGGGCATCTTACTTTGATTACTACTGTATGGTGGCAGGTCGTCACTGGTGCTTCTTTGAGATTCAAACTTGGTATCTTGTTTTCACATTTTCTTTGGTATCTGGTTGTCTACCTCCCTCCCTTCGTGTCTTTTATGAAGAAGGGCTGAAATTCTACAGTACTATTGATGCTTACTCACTCCAAGCGATGGCTAGATATCTAGTCGCGTGTGAGGCACAGCTCTCTTGGCGATCCTCATTGCTTTTGTTTATTTGTATGTTTGTGGCGATAGATATTTGGATATCTCGTAGAATGATTAATGGTGGAAGTTGGAATTTTGTCTGATAACTTTATTCGGGGCTAGAATTCGGGTTACTAATCTCGCAGGATGAAGCTTCCCGTGTTTATAATTATACCTGCAACATAAACTATAAGTTCACTTCAGTAAGGTTGATATCTTTGTAAGTCTACCAGGCTCGGGATAGACAAAGGAGGTAGTCACTTTGTTACGGAGGTAGTGTAAAGTAGGTTAAAGTTCTTGGATGTTTTACCTGCTTTAGGAGAATTAACTTTATTGAAACAACATTTAGTTTTTTTCGTTCTAGTTATATAGATTAGTACTTCTATAATAGCTCATTCGGTAGACTGGGAATATACGAGTATACGAGGGTTATCTACTATTGTCGGTATAAAGATATCTAGGATATCAAGGTAAAGAAAGGGCACAGAATAATCAGTCAATTGTTTGTCTAAGTGCTATGGAGTGGAGTGGTGTTGTTCGAGTACTTATGGTTTGATGGATTACATGAACAGGTGGGTCTTATCACGTGACGTAAATAAAAGGGAAGGGGATCGAATATATCCCAACAACTACTCGATTGGAAGATACGAACTTAGGTCCTTTCATGATACTGTAATACGTTAGATTTAATATATAAAGAGGTTTGCACGTAAAAACATTCAGATAGAATCATTGAGATCGGATTTCTATATCAATCACGTCTTGTAGAGTATTACATAAATGGGACTCTGGAACCATATTACACGAGAAAACCCCTTCTTGTTGTGCGTCCTCATCGAGGGGCAGAACTCACAACCTCGGCTCCAGCTTCTATCAACCCTTTGTATAAAGCACGCATTTTAGTACTCTAAATAGTACATTCTATATCCATCCACACTCCTCCCCTACTTAGTACTCCACGACAAACTCAAGACAACATGCCAAAGCATTACCTAAAAGAAAACTCACAACTCACGCCACCTTCTCGTTGTAGACATTATCATCTGATTTGTACAGCCGGTGTCTTGAAGTTAGAAATCGGGGGTCGGGGGTGGGTGACACGCCAGCGGGGTTCTCACACCCGCTCCTTTTCCTAGCATAGAATAACAGGATTACGTTGGCTTCGATACCGACCCATGAAGGCATTCACGAGGACTGGTCTTGGTTTCTCGACTTTGGGATGAGTGATTGGTGATGGTTTAGTTTACGAGATGGCGAAATGTCGCTCTCCTCCCTCCCACTGCCTGTCTGATCGGGAATTTGCTCGCGTGACGCGCTTGCTAGGGAATGGAGCGAGAGTTTCTGGATTTAGGTAAGGTCTTGGAGTTGGTCTGGGAATCATCGGCTGCCCGGAGATAAACTTCGAGGGTTGGGATATGTATTCGGAGGTCTTAATACTTCTAGTAGGAGCATTTAGAAATCCTTGGAAGTCCAGGTGATATTTGTAAGTTTGCCATTATACATACCCAGTATTATTCTTCAATATATGAAAGGAAATTTAAAAACAGATTTCTTCGAAAAAGGGTGTGGTGTGGCGTATGAATATGGAGCTTAAAAAGGGAGAGGATACTTTTAAAGGCAGAGGATTGCGAGACAGAAGGTACGGTGGAACCTCACGTTAGTCTTTCTTTGCATTATTTGCAAATCTCTCAAGAACCTCCACCTGGTGGTATATCCTTTAAAAAACGTCATGAAAATAGAAACACGGTGCTTCAGGGACGCTCTGAGCGAGCGTTTCGTCCTATGCCTAATAGTAAAGCGTGGTACTTTTTCCTTGCTCATCATTCGTAGTCGGAATTTAGGCATCCTCAGTACCGAATCATCGAGAAGAGATATTCCTGCAGTCTTTTGCATCAAACCCTTCGAATATATTAATCTGGGGGAGTGTCTGAGGGATGGCTCTAGAACGCTGCTGCTTTCTTCATCATGTTTATTAGTCCCATTGCCTGGTTTTACGGCCCGCAACTTGACTTAGAAAAATATTGAGGTCAGGTCTATTACATTTCCAGACTCCAGTAGGCGTGAAAAAAAGCTCGATGTGTGGTATTGTATGAAAACCCGGACTCGTTTGGGTTTTCATTTCGAAATCATAATATCGTTAATATATGTATTAAAAGATATTCACGTGAACACATAAATACCGACCTTCCTACAGCACGTCACCTGCTTCCCCTATAAACAAACAGAAAGCAAGCAGTTTCCAAGTTCCAATAATAAAAAGCCTCATAAAAGGTCGTCGATACTCGAAGTGCCCTCCCAAAATCTCGGTTCAATCACGTCATGGCCCTACCAAATGGCACACTCTGCCAATGACAAATATCTTCCTTTTTTATTATCCACAGCCCCTGACGCAGGGATCCGGTTGGTTAGCTTGGTCCACTCTGTTGGGGGTAAAAACAATGGTGGAGTGGGCTGTGGAATGATGTGGAACTCGCATACAGTGGATGGGAATGGGAACGGGTTTAGTTACTTACGTTTTGTCTGATTTTGAATTTATGTCCCCCGCTTTTTTTCTGGTGTCTTGGGATGGAGAATTTGATTGTTCTTCGATGGTGTGTGGTAGTGTTGGAGCTTGGGTGGCTGGCTGGATGGGATTATGTGGCCTTGATACTTTGATGACTATTACGTGCTTCTCATCCATATAGTTAGTAAGAGGTGCTGAGGGGGTTTCATTGGAAAGAGCTATTATGATTTAACCACAGCTGGAATTATTCCTCACTACTAGCCGTCAATCCTTCGAGAGCCTCTCCGTGCATAATTCCTTACATGTAGCTAGCACGTTCCAAGGAATAAAAACTTGTTCCCTGTCATTGATATGAGCATATACAGTATTCTATGCCAAAGTTCACGCAGGCCAAATCCTATGGCGTGATATCTATCAGACCAAGTCCCGTCTATCTTGCCGGTATTGTGTGCGAAGGAGGTTCGACGCGCGCTTTGAACAGCGATTACTGTTGCGATATATCCACCAGTTATTACGTGGATCATAAAGCTTAGCATATACGAGTATATATAGCTAGTACTCGACCTTTCCATAGTATTAATTAATTAACTATTATACTAACTTTTATATACTTTTGTTACTACTATTTTATACTATTATTTACAAATATCTCTTATACTAATACTGATTAGTAAGCGCGTATAGATTAGAGAGATTACTACCGTAAGTTTAGGTAGTATATAATAATCTCTTATATTATTGTCTTTAATACTCGACCTCTTAATTAAGCTATTCGAGTCCTTTAAAGTATAATAATTGTACTCGAATATTAAACTCCGACGAGTACGTAATTATCTAGCCGTTAAATCCTACTCTTATAAACGCCTTTTAACGGTATACGGAATAATCTATCTTCGGTATCGCTAAAACCCTAAACTAGGACCGAAGAACCTTAATAATAATACTTTAATAGTTTAAGAGGATTAGAATTATAAATTATACTATTTTAATTTTAATAGTCCTTTCGAGTATTATTTTTAAATCCCGCTCTTCTAATTACCGATCGTATAATTATAGTAGCTATATAACCTATATTAAGGCTAAACCGCGTCTACTAATATATTCTCTTAGTAATCGAGCTAGGTAGCCTAGCTATAATACTATATACTATTAGTATAGTAAATACTAGATTAGGAGCTAGAATCGATTTATAACTATCTTAGCCTATAATAGCGGAAGTATTAGAAATACTAGGAGCCTTTCTACCTAGTACCCCTATACTATTAATACTACCTTCTTTAGTAATACTATTAATAATCGATACTCCTACGTACTAATAACCTAGAATATCTAGACTTAACTCCTTAGTAGTTTAATAATAAGCTAAGTTACCTAACGAATAATACCTATATAAACGTATAGTATACTATAATACTAAATTATTAGGGGTATATAATAATAAGCTCTAGGCTACCTTCTAGGACAACTTTATAAGATAGACTAAATAAGACCTATAAGAGTATAAAAGAAACTTAGTAACCTACTTATATAATATCCTTTCGAATTAAGGAGTTTATTTATTAGAGGCTAATTTAAATACTTAAATAACCTACTATAATACTATATAGGATACCCTTAATCGATACTATCTATATATATAGATATATAACGATCTAATAAAGTACTTTATAAGAGTAATAACTTTGAAGTCTCCCGCCCTTATTACTCTAACGAAACACTTTAATAAACACCTAGAACTATAGGATAATAAAGTAAAACCTAATATAATAAGTATTTTACTACTAGTTTTAAGAGGACTATATACTATAACTTTTAAACTAACTACTAGCTACTCCTATATAAACTAGGCTAGACTAGGACTTTCGACTACTACTACCCTAGCCGCCTATAATATAACTACTCTTAATATAAAGAATATATAGCTTACTAGGGACCTCCTAGCTATTTTATAGCTAAGACTACCTAATAAATATAGCCGAGAACTAGTAAACGTTAGTAAGATAATAAAGGAATCTATAAAATTTAAGGAACTAGGGGATAACTTCTAAGAATAACTCTAGATATTTATAGATGTTTACGTAATAGCTAGACTAAATAATAATAACTAGGCCCTTTTATTAGTACTACCCTACCTACTTAAAGGACTAGCTCTTTTATACTATAATAGTAGTATTCGTCCTTTAAATATACCTTTTCGCTAGGCTATATAAATACTAGTAGATTGATTTAAAAACAAGGACTACTAAACTAATAGCCTAGCGGACTAGAATTTAACTACTTTACGTTTTATAAAAGTAAAGTACCCTAAACTATAATTATTCTAGGTTTTTAACCTATATTTAAAGGAGTTAGAGATAATTAGACTATATCTTATAGTAGAGTTTTATAGTAATCCTATATTCCTTAACTACTTAGTTATTAGATACTAAGACTTCGAAGTATACTATATAGTATATAATAACTCCTCGGATAATATTCCTAGTTTTATTTAAACTTTTTAAACTTTAATTATAAACTAGGAATATACTAATAATTAATCCTCTACCTATTTTATACTTAATTAATTACCTAGTTAATTTTTAGAAGAAACTTTATTTATAAATCAACGGTTTAGAAACCGAAGCGAGTTATATAGATAGCCCTATTAACAAGGTTCTTATATAAGATATATACTACGAAATAATAGATATATAAATACTTCTAAGTATTACGTTTATAAGAAACTAGGTTATAGACCTTATAATTACTCTAAAGAAGAAAGTAACGCCTTATACTAAGCGTATAGAGCTAAATATAACTCTAGTATATTAAGAGACTAATTCTAGACTTTTCTAATAGATATAGACTAAGATTAAATAGAAGATAATAATACTACTAAGATCGATAATAAGCTTAATATTAAAGATTATAAAGATATCAAGGACCTAGATATTAGTAGAATAGTCCTCTACGACGAAAATACTACCTATAATACTAATAACCTAGGATCTACTTTTATAATAACCCTAGATAACCTCGAAGATAGCTCTACTTAATTACTACTTAATTAACTTTATAATAAAGCTCTTCTATATATAATTAACCCTAAAAATACTATAGATCTATTAAAAGAGTATAGTATAAATCTAGAACTACTTTAGTACCTAAAATCCTACTTCTTTAATATTATAGTAGATATAAGAGCCGCGGGAGTATTATTAGTTAGATACGCCTAGTTCCTTATATATAAATCT
>LT855413.1:626503-649649 GCA_900184765.1 Hymenoscyphus fraxineus | reverse complement strand
AGCTAGTAGGCTATTTAGTTAATAAGGCTACTAATTATTAAGCCGGCGATTAGCTTATAAATATCGAGGCTAAAATAGTATAGGAGCTTATACTAAGAGAGTAGATTTATATATACCTAGGACTACTAGATATAATTACTATAGACTAAAGTATATAACTTACTAGTAGAGAGTTCTAAATATACGCTAAAATAATAGATATAACTATTAATTTAGTCTTTATAAAGGTATATAATTTAATCGAATAAGTAAAACGCTACTATAAACCTATATAATAAGCCTTCGATATTATATTAAATAAAGCTCTTATAATTAATAGATAAATAAGACTTAGAATAGCCTTTAAAACTATAAATAATATAGCTAGACCCTCGAGACTTATTCCTACTCTACTAGTATATAGTACTTATATTAGAATATTAAATAATAACGCCCCTAGTATAAATATAATTTAAAGGGCTATTACCTAGTAAAAGGTAATAAAAGAAGTAAGGTACTATTATATAAAATACTAGGTATAATAAGTATTAGCTAGTCGAAATAGGCTAATTACCTTATACTTAAAAGATCTATTACTTTTATACCTTATATACGTATAGCGCGAAAAGGGTAGCTAAATAGGCCTATATCTACTTATAAAAGTAAAAGGAGAAAATACGATTATTAAGCTACTAAGTCTAAATAGGGATACTCCTTTCTAAACTATAGTAGTTTATTTATATTATAAAGAAAAGATAGACCTAGAAGGTACTAATAAAGAGACTTTTAGTATTATTAACCTCTCTAAACTAAGTAATATACTACCTCCTATAAGACTCTTAAGGCTACGAGCTACTAATAAGAGCTCTACTACTATAGTAAAACTTATTAAACTACTACTAAATTCTACTAGTACTATAGTATAATTATCTATAGCTATAAAGTATTACTTAAAGACTACTAGTAAACGACCTAGAGGCCGCCCTAGGAAGTACCTAATTATAGCCGATACCTTTATTACTTTCGAACCTCGAACTCCTAATAATAAATTAAGTACTATAGACCTTAAAGAGATTAAAGGTTTTAAAGAGCTTAAGTCTTTCGAACTAATAAATCCTTCTAAAGTACTATTAAATATAATAATATTCGGTTTTAAATTCGTTTATAATATAAAGGACAAAGGTATAGTAAAATAATAAGATAAATCGAGGCTTATTATATAAGCCTAGGGTAATAAAGAGAAATACTCTATAATAATACAATTACCTATAATTTAATATATAAGCTAGAGGCTAATATTTACTATTATAATACTCTTTAACCTACCTTTATATAACTATAACGTATAATAAACGTACCTCTATACTTGTTAAGAATAAAATAGGAGACTATTAGAATAAGCTATAAAAAGTAAGTGTGATTTTTAGTACTAGCTAAGGATATAGTAGCGCTCTAATAAGGAGCTATAAAGGAGCTATAAAAGCTTCTATAGAACCTTCTATATCTTCCTATCTAAGACTAGCGTAACTTATATACGACTAGCGTACCTCGTATATACCTTTAGCGTATAGTATATAGTACTTCTAGCGTATAGCGTATAGTATAGTATATATACTAGCGTATAGGCTATCTTACTAAATATAGGAGTTATATACTAAAGTAAATAAACGATAGTACGTTCCGTAATAATTACCCCCTAAAAAGAAAAAGATAATATCCTAGCGTTATTAAGTATAGACTCTAAAGAGTACTAAAAATACTAAGAATATATCTATTTATTATATTAAAAGTCCGGGTCCTATATTCTTAAAATAGGAAAGTCCTATTCCTAAGTCCGGAATCTATTTATATAAAGATTATTAAAAAGTAATATAATCTATTCTAATTCTTATATAAATCTAATAAGTATATCTTAAATAAATAAAAGATTAAATTGAATTATTATACTTATTATAGTATAATCTTATAAGCGGTAGCCTTAAAATCCTAAATAACTTCTAAAGCGTTACTAAGGTCCTTAATATCTAACTAAGAGTCCTCTTTAGGTCTATATCCTTTCTAGTAAACAAGGTATCGAATTCGACTAGTTCGTGTAGCTTCCTTACGTATAATCTTCTTAATCTTATACTCTAAGTCTCCTTTAATAATAATAGGTTCGGGTAGTACTATTTGTTAATTAAATAGGTCTTAATCCTTCGGGGCTAGCTCGAGTTAAGTAACTGAAATAATATTATAAATATACTATTTCTATAGTAATTTAAAGTAATACGCGAGTTGTTTAATTCGTTTAACTACCTTAAGTAGTCTAATCTATTAATAGAAGAGTTTACGTCTAAGGACTTTAGTCGAAGAAATATAATATCCTTTATATAACTTTAGAAAAACCTTATCTCCTAGCTTAAAAAAGAGCGGTTTATACTTCTTATTAAAGTACGTCTTTATATATATCTAGGCAAGTTCTAAGGAGTCTATTAATTCTTAGGCGAATTAAGGTTAAACCTATAGTTTAAGTCTAAAAAGGTTAATTATATTATTTAGTTTAAATCTATATACGTTCTTATTTAGACTTTTACTATTTAAAGTAAATAGCGTATTATTAAGCTTAAATTATAAAAGTAGTAAATAATAATTCTATAGCTTAATATTATTTAGCTAGTTAAAGTAGAACTATAATATAATTTCTACTATTTAGTTTATACGTTTACTCTATCTATTAGTTTATAGATAGTAAGTTATACTATAAAGTAATTTAGTCTAGAGTTTATCGAATATACCTTTCTAAAACTCCGATAAAAACTTAGGATCTTAATCTAAGGTAATTACTTTTAGTATACCCTAGTTATTATATAATAACTAAGTAATAAAAGCGTGTTCCTATTCTTTAGCTATCTAGATATTTTTACTTAGTATAAGCGTAACCTTCTTCGAATACTTATATATTATAGAAAGTATATAATTAAAACCTTTAGATATTAATAGAAGAGTAAGGATAAAATCGATAGTAAGAGTATAAAATAGTATAGGTAGAATATCTAAAGGTTATAAAGATCCGAATAGTATATATCTCTTAGGTTAATAAACCTAGTATTTAAAATAGTATAAAAGATAAGATCGAATAATTATAGAAAGTCTTAGTAAAAAGAACGCTCTTAAATAGATATTAAAGAGCTTCTAAAATCTAGGATAATTATCCTTATAGATTAAATCTAGTACTTATAGTACTATTTTATAGGATAAATATAAATATATTAGATACCCTAAAATATCCTTTAGTAGTAACTTATATATAAGTCTGTCCTAAACGTTAAATAGTAATTTTACCTTATTCTTTCTAAGTCTAGTATTCTTCTAAATATTAACCTGAATCTTATTCTATATAGACTCCTTCTTATATACTTCTATTAGCTTTTTTTTAAATTCCGGGGATATCTCTACTAAAGTTATAATATAAACTAGTACTAGTTTAATAGCTAGAGTATCTAACTCTCCCGGTTTATTATCCGGCTTCTTATATAAATCCTTACCCTTTAGTCTTAAAAGAGTATTAGGAATAATATACTTATATCTAGGTTTATATTAAATATTAAGGTTAAAACAAGAGATAAACTCTACGGCTTAAACTATTCGAGTATTAGTCTTTTTAGTCGNTATAGTTAAATCTAACTTCTTTAATATATTTATAATTATAATATAGTCTATAAATACTACTACTAGTAGAACTTTTAAAGACTTAATATAAATTCGAATCTTATATAAAATATTATTAGGTAAATAAGCCTAACGAGTCTCCATTTACTTACGAGTCGTTCTCTTATAAGTTATAGTCTATAGCTTGCTCGATTAGGTAACTACACTCTATAGACCGTACGTAGCTTAGCTAGGGGTATAAATAACACCCTACTATAGTAGCTTAGTTAGTTCCTTACTATAATTAATACTTGTTCCTACTATCTATTTACTCCTAGCTACTCTATTAAAACAAGTACTTAAATAATAGGTTATAAGCTTAGAAGTATAAGTCGAAGGGTAATTATAGTAGCGTTTTACTACGTCTATTTTAGTATAGTATTAGATAATTTTATTTTAAAAGTTTAAGGTTTATAGTTACTTAGTATATAGTACTTTATATTAGTATCTATAGATAGAGTTCGATATTGAGACTCTATAAGACGGTTTATCTCTAAAGCGAAGTACGAGTTACTAATTTAATAGTAAAAGGAAAGTACTAAAAGAGAGGATTCTAGAAGTTTAGCTAGGGTTTCGGAATTAGATAAAACTAAAGGGACCGCTAACTAAAGTTAAGCTAATTTTATAGTACTTCCTACTTAAAAGAGTCCTATATTACCTAGGTTATTCCTAGACGATTAAGAGAATACTAAATCTCTTCCTAATCTACCCTAAAGTAAGGTAGTTTCTTAATCCGATTTAGATAAAGAGTTTATAAAACTTAAGATAGAAACCGAATTTCCTCTACTAGATCTAGGTTCTAGTAATAATTTAAGTAGTAGTAGTAATAGTAATAATAATAATAATCCTCCTCCTCCTTCCTCTTCTTCGAATTTCGAATTAAAGCTAGTAATAGCTACCTTATATAGTAATAACGCCGGCTTTATCTTTAGTAATAAAGTAAAGCTTAAGGAAGAAATAAATTATATAGAATAAAAGTTATTACTTAAATATCTCCTAGAATAACTAAATATTAAAGAGGTTATTAACCTCTTATATATTATACTAAAGATAGTACTAAAGATTTAATCGGTAGACGCTATATTTATACTAAAAGAGGTAGTTATATAAATAAAATATAAAGTAGATAATATAACTATAACTTATACTATTTAAACTAATTGTATTAGTAATATTTTATATACTATTTCTAGGTACTTAAATACTTAAGAGATCTAGGAACTTCTAGCCTTAAGATATTAAAGATTAAGAGATATAACTCTATATAACCTAGTTAATAAATAATAAACTAATATATATAAAAAGTATAACAATCTTACTAAGTTCTTTAATAAGTATAATAACTTATATTAATAGATTTAGAAGATAGGGTATAAACTAGATAATTATACTTAATTTATTACTTTCTTTAGTAGTCTAAAGAATTCCTTTCCTATTTAAGTAAATATTTATTAAATAATTATATGCTAGGCTAAGTTAAATAAGAATCTTAATCTACTAATAATAAAAGAACTTTAATAAAACCTTCTTAATAAAGTATAATAGAAGTCTATAATTAGTATAGTAGTAATTATATATTCTAGGAAGAATACTCCTCAAAAGAATAGTAGAAATACTAGCGGTTTAGGGAAGGATAAGGATAATAAGGATAAGCTAAAAGGAGGTAGAAAAGGTAAGGGTAGTAAAGGTAGAAATAAGGATACTAGAATCCTAGAACTTTATAAATAATATAATAAGAAATACCTTAGAGCTAATATTAGACGTTATTATAAGAAGAATCTAGAATAATAAGCTAAATAAGAAAAGCGAAATAATATAAAGTAGAAGCTAAAAGAATTATTAAAGGATAAAAGTAATAAAAAGAAGAATAGTCTAAAGGATTAATTTAGTTATACTAGCTTACTAAATAGTATATTGTTTTAATATATAATATCTTCGACTACTATTAGTACTAAGTTTTTTTATAATACTAGTACTAATACCTATATTTATTATAACTAAACCTACTTTAATAAATTAACTATTTAATTATATAAGTATACTACTATTATAGGTAGAAAGGTTCATATTCTCGGAAAAGGTACTATTATTCTTTATATAAAGATTAGTACTATAAAATACTATAACGTAGTTCTAAATAACTACTATTAGATTCTAGATAAAGGGGTAAATTTATTCTTTAGAAAACTCTTCGATTAGTATAGTAGAGTAATTAGAAGTAGTCGCTTATAGAATCAATTAAATAATAAAACTTAAGGTTTACTTAATAATTAATACTATCTTATTAAAGCTTTAAATACCTTCCTACTATATAGTAAGCTTTATTTACTAGTAGATTTTATATTTAAATTAATACTAGATAATATAGTTATTATATTAGTACCTATAGTAATTTAGAAGGCTTACCTAACCTTATACTTATACTATTATCGTCTAACCTATTCGAGTATAGATACTATATATATAACCTAAAAGTTTATTAAGGATATAAAGGTATACTTTATTCTAGTACTAGTTTAAGGAGAGTTAATTTATAATCTTTATAAAACTAAGAAGCTTATATACTTTAAACTAAAATTAATTAATCCTACCTTAAAAGTAAAAAAGGTTTATAATAAGTTATATATTAACGTATTTAAGATTAGCCCTATAGCTTATCTAGAGAGGTTAAGATTTTGGATTTTTAAGCGAGCAAAACGTGCATATTTTGGTCCCTTTTAGTCCCTTTGCATAAAAGGTAAACAACTCGCTTATTAGTCAGCTTTTTGTCCGACTCGCCGACCTTGCATAAGTAGTGCATATAGGAACACCAAAAGTACGATCCTACTCGCAAGGCCGCATCGAGCGCAAACCGCTTCTAAAACTTATATAAATCGTAGGTAGGTAATTTAGGCTAATACGCTACAATTCTACGTTGTCGGATTATTTGTACGATTTTTATCGCAATTATTATATAATTTACAAGTTGTTGCTCTCCAATTACTACCTTTGAAGTACGACCGTACCTTGCATCCGCTAGGTACCCAGGCACCTACGTAGGAACAATAAAACCGAGAG
Organism: Hymenoscyphus fraxineus; assembly: GCA_900184765.1. Lineage (NCBI taxonomy): Eukaryota > Fungi > Ascomycota > Leotiomycetes > Helotiales > Helotiaceae > Hymenoscyphus > Hymenoscyphus fraxineus. The sequence goes on along the minus strand of LT855413.1, from coordinate 642,926 downwards.
TAGTGGCCGTACTACTCTTGCGCCTGTATCTAGCTAAAATTAGATTAAAAAACATATAAATCGAGTATTAATTATCTAGGTATTTAGGCTAAATTATAATGTTCTCGCCATGCTATTACGATATCTATAGCTACTAGGGTGTGGGCGTACGTACGATTGCGACCGAGGATTTTGGTAGGGTAATAGGGGTTTGTCGCTTCCAGCCGCCTTACCACGTGATTAGCCGGCTTTACGTCTTTTCCTTAGTATTTAACCCTTAATTAAATAACTTATTATTATTAAAGTATAAAACCTAAACTAAGATAGCTATATAGACCTAAATAGGGGTGAGTTAGTATTAATAACGCTATAACCCCCCTACCTTTATAGTCTTTAATATAACTTAGTACTTTAAATTAGTTTTTTTTTAAAAATAATTATTTAAAACTTAATTAAAAGACTTTTATATATTATTTATATAAGTCACTCTATAGTACGCCGAAGAGAAGGTAGGTAAAAGAGTAATAAATTCGTAGATATATAGAGAGTACTTTAATTTTTTAAGAAGAGTTTAAATTTAATATATAGTTTATTTAATTAATTAAAAGAAAGTATAGGTTTCTATAGTACTAGCGTATATATATATATTAGCTAAATAGTTATAGATCTCTATTAGATTATAAGTAGACTATAATATATAATAACTATATACTTTATTAATAGAATATAAAGTATTTCTTTAATAAAGAATTAAATATTTAATAAAGTAATTATTAAATATATTATATAATATAAAGTAAGGGAGTAAAGATACTTAAGTTACTAAACTACCTAAGCTATTATATATAGGAAGTCGATATCTATTAAGCTATATAACTATAACTACTATTATATAACTATATTTTAAGTATAATAAAAACCTTCTTTAATACCTTTAAAGCTAATTAATAGAATACTATAAAGACTTAATAAAGAAATAATAACTTACTTATTAAGGTAGTTCTATTTAGTTATTTAATACTTAATTAAAGTACTTATTAGTATAATTATATAAAGACTTTACTAAAAGATAATTAATTATAAATATAAATAATAAAGAATTAAACTTAGATTATAAGCTTATTTATAAAGGAACTACTAAAAATAAATAGGATTTTAAAGAATTTATATAGATTTTAATATATAAAATAGAATAAAGATTATATAAATAAAAACCTATTATAACTAAACTATAATAAGAGATATATTTAATAAACTAAAGGGCTATATTAACTAAAGGAATAAATAAGAACTATATATAATTATATTTCCTTTTAAGGTTATATATATAAGAGACTAAAACCTAAATAAGATCTATTCTATATACCTAGGTATATATAGGAGAAATATATTAAAAATATAAATAAAGTAAATATTTAATTATAATATAAATTTAAAAGTAATAGGTTTAATCGAGAACTAAGATAAAAGAAAAGGTTATTATAAGACGATATTACTAATATATAATAAAGGATATATTATTTAATTAAAAACCTTTAAACTATATAATAAAGGTTAATAAAGGTTACTAAAGGATTATATTAGTACTATTATATAAATAGTTTATAGAGAGATAATAAAGTATACTAGAGATTAATCTTTATTAGTTATATAAAACTTAAATAAAGAACTTAGTAGTTTTATTATATAAAGATATTATAGTAAAATAACTAAGTATTATTAAGTTAAACCCCTTTATTTATTAAAGACTTTAATTAAGAATATATAAATTTAGTTTTAAATAAATACTTTACTTTACTTATTAAAATAAATATTTTTCTTTTATTTACTATAAATAAAAAGCTTTATTTTACTTAATAATAAAATAAAGACTATAGCTTAATATATTCTAATATTTATAATCTTAAAGTATATTATAAATTTAATCTTCTTAATATTAAGTAATTAAATACTTCTTAAATTACCTCTTTATTATTATTTAGATATTAATTATAGGATTTATTAGTATTATAATAGAAAGGCTAAATAAAAAGAATAGTTATATAGTATTTAAATTAGTTATCTTATTTATTAAGAATTTAATTTAAGAAGTTATTATAATTACTTAAGTTTATTAAATTATTAATAATATAAATAATACTTAAATATAATACTATTCTATTTATTCTAGCTTTATTTATAGTTTCTAAGAGAGGTAAAAGGTAGTAAAGGAATAGTAATTAGAATAATTAAAGTTTAATATTTATTATATATAATAAAGAGAAATAATTATATTATATAAGTAAATAAATAGTATAATATATATATAACTCTTTCTACTTATAATATTATAAAAAAAGGTATAATCTAAAATATAAATATTTAAATAAAGATATAAGCTAACTAGAAGAAGGAAAGATTAAATAGAATTAATAGAAGTATAAAGGTTTTAGCTAAAACTAATATACTATAGAGTATATAATATTACTTCTATAAGTTATAAAGTTATATAAATAAAGAAATTTATAAAAATAAAGAATTATATTTTATATTTAAGTAATTAAATCTTTAAATATATATCCTTTATAATATAAGAAGCTTTATTAGAATTATAAATTTTATAAGCTTTAGTAAAATATATTATATATACTTTTATTATATAATACTAGATAAAAGGTCTAAGCTATTTCTATTTCTTTTATCAAAACTTAGTATATTTACTTTATAAAGATATATAGAATATTACTAAGAATTATATAATTCTTAATATAATCTCTTTTATTTTAATATTTAATTTTATTAAATAATATATTTTATATTAATTAGAAGTCTTTATATATAACTAAATCTACTTTATTATTATATAAGTCTTTATAAAGGCCTTATATAGTTATATATTATAATAAACTTAATAAACTATTAATATTATATATATATATAAGTCTTTTATAAGTGAAACCCTTTAATTCTTTAGTATTTATCTTTTCTTTTAATATAAAAATATATTATAACTATACTTTACTAAGATATTATAGTTTAATATTACTAATAAGAAGCTTTATTTTAAGCTTATATAAGACTTATAGCGTCCGAAAGAACTACTTAATAACTAGAGTATAACTTATAGTTACTTAAGTTAAGTTAATTTAAATATAAGTAGTAGATTTAACTACTAAAGTAGTACTTAAGTACTTAAATAGTAGGGGGTTAAGCCTATTATTACTTATTCTATAATTTATAAATATAGTATATAAGAAGGTAAGCTAATTCTAAATATTTAAACTTAATTATTATTAATTTAATTATTATTAATATTTATTAATTCTTACTTAATTAACTACTTCTATACTTCTATTTAACTAATTCTTTAAAGTTTAAATAGAATTATATAGAATTAAAGATATAAAGGGAAAGATATAAAATTAGAAGAGTTTTAAAAAACCTAAAATAAAGAAGGTAGTTATATTATTAGTTAAGAGAATATAACCTTTAATAAATAAAGGAAATATATTTAATAGTTTAATAGTAAAATATATATAAAGTAAATATAATATCTTATAAACTTTAAGAATTAAAGTTACTAATTAAAGAGGGTATATTATTATATATAATAATATATACCCCCCGTCCTATACTAAGTCTTTAAAATAACGTTATACTTTAAATTAGTCTTTTTTAATTATTTAAAACTTAATTAAAAAACTTATATATATTATTATTATAAGTTACTCTATAGTACCTCGGAGAGAGAATAAGTAAAAGAATAACAAGTTTATAGAAATATAAATAGTACTTATATTATAAGAGAAGAGTTTAAATTAAAAGGTAAGGTTTATTTATTTAAATAAAAGAAAATAAAGGTTTATATAGTACTAGCGCGTATATATCTCGGCTAAATACTTATAGAGCTCTACTAAAATAGAAGTAAAGTATTATATATAAAGGCTATATTAATAAAATATAAACTATTTCTTTAATTAATTATTAAATAATACTAAAATAATAATTAAATATACTATATAATATAAGATAAATAGGTCTAAGAAACTTTAGTAAGTAACTTAATTACTTATTAAATTATATATAGAGATATTATAACTACTAAGTTATATAAATATAAATATTATTATAAACTATAGTTTAAATATTATAATAGCTCTTTTAAATAGTTTAAAAACTAATTAAAAGACTTATTAGAACTATACTATAAAGACTTTAGAAGAAAATAAAGATATACTTATTATAATAGGTTTATATTATTATATAAGACTTAATTAGAGAACCTATTAATATAATTATATAAAGACTTTATTAAAGGATTATTAGTTATAAAAAAAAGAAAAAGAAAAAGAAAAGAAACCTATTTTATAAGTATATTAATAAAGGATATATTAAAAAAGAGTAAAAGAATAAAAAGATAATCTATATTCTTTTGTATATATTATAATACTTTATTTATATCTTAAATCTCTTTTATTTAATTAGAGTTAAGAAATCTAAAAAGATTAATAATACTTTATATTATTATTAAAGGAACTATATAATATAATATAAATATAGAAAAGAAACTTAAATAACTAACTAAACTACTTAACTAGCTAGGTATAATAGCTTAATAATAATAGTCTTATATATTATAATTAAACTCTATTATAATTAAATTATAATAAGATATAAATCTTAAAGATTATATTAAATTAGTAATAGAATAATATTAAAAGACTATATTAGAAATATTATACTAGCTTATTATTAGAAAGAATACTACTTTATTTAGAAATAAAATAAAAATAGAATATATATTAGAATATAAACTATCTTTTAATATTTCCTTAATATTTTAATAAAATATAGTATTTACTTACTTTAAACTAGAGTAGTTATTAGATCTACTTTATTTAATTAAGTAAGTACTTTAGTAACTTTAACTACTACTAATCTAATATAAAGTAAACTAGACTTAAATAGTTTAATTATTTAAAATATAAAATATATATTATATCTTATATATAAAGTATAATATATAGGCTTAACTTTAAATAAAAGATTTTAAATAGATATTTTCCTTTATAAAAAGGGTTTAAAGATCTAAGATTAATACTTTATTTTATTTAACTTTATTATAAAAAGCTTAGTTTAAATATATTATAAAGTTATAACTTTATCTATTTTATTATAAAGTATATAGTATATACTTAAGAGTATTTATATATATTTTTAGTACTAATTACTATTATATAATCATAGTAGTCTTATAAATATTTCCTTTATATATTAAACTATTTTTATAATAAAATAATATTAATATAATTTCCTTATATTAGCTAACCTATATTATAATAATACTTATTTAAAATAAATAAATAATATATAGTTTTATAATTTAGAATATACTTATAGATTTTATAGTAAAGATTATATAAACTAGAGATTAATATATACTAATTATATTTATACTTTATATTAAAGGAATAGTAGATATACTAGAGAACTAAAAAAAGAATATTAAAAAAAGAGATACTAATATATAATAAAGAAGGTTATAAAGTTTAAACTATAACTATATAATAGCGGTTATAGTAGTATAACTTAGTAGCTACTAAGTACTTATTTATAACTAGCTAGGTTTACTTTAAATAAAGAGTTTAAAGTAAAGGCTTTAATCTTTAAAAGCTAAAGTTATAATTAATTAGAGTATTTTCCTTTATTATTAGCCTTAGATTAGGTTAATAATAATTAATACTATATTACTATATTTATTAAATAATAGTATAGTATTTAGTTAGAAATATAATAATATTTAATTTCTTAAGTTTATATTTAGCTAGAATTATATTTAATCTATTTAGAAATAAAGTATTTAATATCTAAGTATTAAATATATATTCTAAGGGTTTTCTAATAATATTTTAATATTTATATATAGTAGATTATAGGCTATATAAGTATAACTATAGATTTTAGTAAGGTAATATAAGTATATTACTTGAACCTTTATTATATAATTAAATACCTTATATCTTTCTCTTAGTATTAAAATTTCAATTAAATAGCTTATAATTATTAAGGTATAAAGGCTTTACTAAGATATATATTTACCTTTAAAATAGTAAGTTTATATATATTAGTAAAACTAAGGTACTATTATATAAATACTTTATAAAAATATAAATTAGAATATTCTTTCTAGAGAGATTTAAAATATAATAACTAAGTTTCTATTAAGATAAGAGAATTATAATAGATTAAGTTTAATTTAAAAGACTTTATTTAAATATATATTAAATTAAATACTTTACTTTAAATTAAAAGGTTAAAATAAAAACTTTATACTTTAATTTTAAATATAAATACTATATAAACTATAAATACTAAGAAAGGGAATAATTAGTTTAATATTTAATTAATAATTTATATATCTTATTAATTATATTATTACTAGATTTAAATAAATAAAAGTACTATATACCTTTAAACTAAACCTTATATTTAGTAGTATAAAATAACTTATAATAATTAAACTATTAATTATAAGTAAATAGAGTAAGAACTATATAATATATATAATACTAATCTCTAAATATAACTAAATAACTACTATATTATACGAAAATAATTAAATCTTTATAAAACATTAATATATAATATAAATAAATAAATATATATTTAAATACCTACTAAACTTAGTAGAATATAGTATATTTAACTTTACTATACTTATAGAATATCTTTAGAGGGGTCTTTTATTATAATATTTATATTTCTTTATAATATATTAATATATTATAATTATATTAAACTAATATATTACTAACTTTTAAAATTAAATAGAAGCTTTCTTTTAAGTTTATATAAAAGCTTATAGTTTAAACTTTAACTCTAATAGATAAACTCTTAGTAAGATAAAATACTTACTTTATTAAACTATAAGTAATAATATAATAAAGAAATATTTTAATTAGTTTTATTAAATTAATATTATATATTTCTAGAAGAATATATTAAAAAAGACTTTTTACTTAATTTTATTAATATATATATTTCTATTAAACTTTAATTAAATTAGTATAATAATAATTATAAAGTAAAAACCTAATAATTAAATATATTAAAGTAATAATATAAAGATAGAAGAGTTTAAAAGACTTAAAATAAAGAAGGTAATTATATTATTACTTAAGAAAAGATAATATATAATAACTAAAGAAGAAGTATTTAATACTNATATATATATATATATATATTATTTATATAAGTAGATATTAATTATAATATAAGTTAGAATAATAAAAGTATTTCTTACTTAGTATTTTCTTTAAAGCTTATAAAGTATTAGAATCTTTTACTTTTAATATAATATAATAATTATATAATTTAGAATATAATTATAATCGTTCTAGTAAAGGTTATATAAACTAGAGATTAGTATAAACTACGTACTATTTAGGTTAAATAAAGAAATAGTAAATATACTAAAGTACTAAGAAATAAATATAATAAAGAAAGTTATAATATCTAAACTATAATTATATAATAGCGGTTATAGTTATATAACTAAATAACTATTAAGTTCTTATATATAAACGACTAGGTTTAATTAAAATAAAGAGTTTAAAGTAAAGGCTTTTAATTTATAAGTAATATTATTTTAATTAACTCGAGGTTTTTACTTTATTACTAGCCTTAGATCTTCTAAAATACTTTTTTTTATTAATAACTATTAATACTATATAGCTAGAATACTAGAATAATAGAAGAGTATTTAGGTTATATTCTAAAGTTTATATCTTTTTCTTATTATTTAAGTCTTAATTTACTAGCGTATAGTTACTATAGTATAAAGCCTTTATTAAAATATATATTAAATATTAAGTATATAACTTTATATATACTAGCGAAGTTAAAATATTAGTATATAAATACTTTATATAATAATATATTAATACTTATTTCCTTTAGAGATCTAAGATAAAAGAATTAAATCTTAATTTAAAGATTTAATATTTTAAATATATATATATATATATATATATAGAGTCTTAAATAAATATTATTTTAAATATATTATAAAGTAATTATTTTACTTTAAGTAAATAGTTTAAAATAAAGGTTTTATTATAAGTTAAAACTTTATAGTTTAAGTTTAATTTTAAGTACTATAAAAACTATAGAGACTTTTATAGGGGATAATTAATTTATTATATATAATTTATATATAATATAAATATATTAATTAGTATTTAGATATCTATTTATAAATATAATATAATTAAGTATATTTACTTAAGTATATAATATACTTAATTTAATAACTTTATTTAAAAAAATAGTTATACTTATTACTTAACTATATAAAGGTAGGGTATAGTAGTACTATATAATAGTAGTATTATACTACTTTTACTTAGTATATATTAATACTATTAGATTTAGTAGAATATAATATATATATACTTTTCTTATAATATATATATTTCTTAATAATATATTAATATATTAGAATTATATATAACTAATATATTATTAACTTATAAAATTTACTTAAAGGCTTTTTTTAAGTTTATATAAAAGCGTATAGTTTTAAAGTTATTTCTAAAAAATAAATCTATAGTAAAATATATTTATTTTATTTAAATATAAGTAATAATATTAAAGAAATATATTAATTATTAAATATTAATTATATATCTCTAAAAGAATATAGTAGAAGAGAGTTTTTACTTAATTCTAGACGATATTATTATAACCTTCTAGAGGCTTTATACTTTATAACTAGCTTTAATTTATTAAAATAAATTTATAATATTATTAACTTTTCTATTTAACTAGAATTATATTATAAATATATATATTTTAATATCTTCTTTAATATATTAGGTTATTTAGACTTTATTTAATTCGCTTATTAAAACTTTATAGCTAGAATAGTAGTATAGGTTAGAGTATAGGAGTAGGCGTAGGAACGGTGGTGCCAAGTCCCTGGCGCACGGACCAGGAACACTAAACCTACCAGCCCTCCTCTCGCGCCCGTATCGAGCTAGAATCGAATTCAAAACACACATAAAGCGAGCATTAATTATATAAGCATTCAGGCTATATTCCAGTATTCTCGCGATACTATTACAATACCTGTAGCTAGCAGGGTATAGGCTAGAAGCTAGGTACGATTGTGGATTTTGGTGGGGTGCCAGGGGTGTGTCGCTTCGAGCCTTACCACGTAATCCGCCTCGCAAGTACGTCTTTTCCTTAGTATTTAACTCTTTATTAAATAACTTATTATTATTAAAGTATAAAACCTTAGCTAAGATATCTACTTGAAAGCCGGCGAGTTCGCACGAGCCAGCGTAGCTAGCGAGGCGTGCTCGCAACCTGAATACTTAATAATAAATTAGTAAATAATTAATAAATATATATATATATATTAAATTAACTTATAAAGAAACTATTAAACGTAATAAGAGGTCGAGGGCGAGCCTGCGAGCCCGTCTGGCCTCGTAGTAGTTATAAGTATACTACTCTTATAATAAATAAAGTATTATAATATTATACTATATATCTATCTAAGAAGAAGAGTAAGGTATAGACTTATATTAAGATATACTAAGTAATAGTCTATACCTAATATAGTACTAAGATTAAGAGCTAGCGTTTAGATAGTAATAAAGAGTACTTAGTAAATAATATTAAGAACTATACTAAGGAGTTTAAGATTATTAAGGAGATTATAATACTATGTTTACTAGAGTAAGATAGTCTTACTAAAAGAGCTAATTATATAGTTATTAAAAGACTATAAAGTATAATCCTTAATTAAGATATTAATCTAAAATTATAGGGTAAAATCCTTAAGGCTATTATAGAAGTAATAAATAAGTTAGCTAATTCTATTCTTTTAGAGGTAACTCCTTATAAGATATATTTTAATACTATTTATTCTAATAAAGATAATAAGCCTATAGTTAAGTACTTTCGAGTTCTTAGGTATAAGACATTTATATATATTCTAATATAAGATTATATAACTAGTAAGAAGATTAGATCTTATACCTATTAGGGAGTTCTTATTAGATATAAAGGAGATCGAATCTAGAGAATCTAGGTTCTATCCTTTAGTATATATAGATAAATAGTTCGCTCCTCTAACGTTAGATTTAATAAAGGAGGATTTATTTTAGGACTAGATAGAGAGGTATATAATAAGGTAGATACCTACTTTAATCCTTATAATAAGGCTTAATAGCTAACTATCTTAAATCCTTTAACTAACCTATATTAAGTAGTCTTTCTACCTATAGTATATAATAAGGAATATAATCTTAAGTAAGAGGTAAAAAAGTTAAATAAAACTTCTAATAAAAATAATTTAATTAAGTAGGATAAGAGTACTATATCTAATAATAAGGATAATATTCCTTATACTCTACTAATTCTATTACCGAAATTAAAAGAACGTCTAAAAGACTCGAAAAATAAAAGCTATTCTATAGTTAATCTAAGTACTAGACCTTAAACCTACTAATTATAGCGTAAGGATTCTAATACTACTACTATATAATTAGTAAAGAAAGGTAGTAAGCTAAATAATACTAAGCTTATAAATTCATTTATTAGAGTAATTAAGGAAGTAAATCTAATATCTAATAATCCTTAAACACTTAAAGAGGCTTATACTAGTAAGAATACTTAATACTAGCGTATAGCTAAAAAGGCTAAAGACAACTAGTTAAAGAGAAAGAAGACTTAGACTATTTAATATCGAAATATAATACTAAGTACTTTATACTATTTACTTAGAAAGTATATCTTTTATATAAAACGAGACTATAATAAAAAGATTTTAAAGTATAAAGTATACTAGGTTATTAAGGGTTTTTAATAGGTTTATAGAATTAACTATCTCTAAACTTTTATAGAAGTAGTTAAATTAACTTTATAGAAGGTAATTATAGTACTAGTAACTATTCTTAATCTTAAACTTAAATAAATAAATACTATTAGTATATTCCTAAATAGAGATATTAATAAAGATATTTATAGCTAGGTTCTACTTAACTAGGATAAAAATAGTAAGAATATCTCTCTAAAAGACTTTATAGTTAAATTAGATAAGGCTTTATATAGCCTTAAATAATCGCTAAGACTTTAGTAATAAAAGCTAGGAGACGCTCTAAAGTAACTCGGATTTAAAGTAATAACTACTAATACTTATATTTACGTTAATAATAAAAAGGGTATTATTATTTATACCTATATTAATAATCTACTAATTATAGGAAAAGTAAGTAAGTAGTTAAATTAAATAAAAATTAACTTATAAAAGTACTTTAAGATAAAAGATTTAAGACCTACTTACTATTATTTAAACGTATAAATTGTCCGAGATTACTCTACTTATAAGTTATATTTATACTAAGACGCTTATATTAAACGTATATTAGAGAAGTTTAATATAGAGAATTATAAACCTATTAACACTCCTATAGATCCTTTATAATAGGACTAGATAGTTCTATAGCTTAAGGGGGTCTAAGTAACCCTAGAGGACGTTATAATATACTAATCTATAGTAGGGTCTCTTATTTATTCTAGTTATATTACCTACCTAGACCTAGTATTTACTTTATTTATATTATCTTAATTTTTTAATAACCCCTTAAAAGTATATATAACGTAAGTAAAGCGTTATCTTAGATACCTTAAAGGCTTAATTATATTAGCTATAGTATTTAGAAGAGGTTAATTTAATAGCGAGGATATAATACTTAAAAGATTTACTAATGCTAGTTATACTAACTATAAAGCTACTAGTCGATTAACTTTAAGATATATCTTCTTCTTTATAAGAGGTATTATCTCTTATTAATTAAAGCGCTAATCTTATATAGCTTAAAGTATAACCGAGGTAGAATTTTATAATATTATAAAGGCTATTATAGAGCTCTTATAGATTTAAGAGCTATTTAAGTAAATAGGCTAAAATACTTAGAACGTTAAGTAAATTTATTTATATAGCGATTACTAGGGTACCCTTTTAATATTTAAGAATTTAGAATTATATTAAAAGATAAAGTATTTTATATACTAATACTTCTATATATATAAATCTATCGAATCTAGATAAGTAAACTTATAATATATTCTTATAGAGTTTATAGTTACTAATAGATTAATAAAGGCTTTAGATAAGGTTAAGTATAAAGAGTTTATTAAGTTATTAAATATAGTAGATTTACCTTAACGCTTAATTAGTTAATTTTTAAGGTAGGTTTAGTTTAGTTGTTTCTTAACCTATAGTAATAGAAAAGGGGTATATTATTAGGTAAATAAGCCTAATAAGTCTCTATTTACTTATAAGTTGTTCTCTTATAAGTTATAGTTCGTAGCTTGCCCGATTAGGTAACTATACTCTATAGACCGTATATAGCTTAGCTAGGGGTATAAATAATACCCTACTATAGTAGCTTAATTAGTTCCTTACTGTAATTAATACTCGTTCCTACTATCTGTTTACTCCTAGCTACTTTACTAAAACAAGAACCTAAATAATATAAAATCTATACTAAACCCGCTATTTCTAATTTAGTAGGCTAGTAGTTTTACTCTATAGTATTTAATTTACGCGAAAGGAATATAATAGGCTAAATTTACTTGTTTAAAGGTACCTCCTTTAAATCGAGTTCTTTAGATAAATAGTAAACTATAGTACTAATCTTTTTACCTAACGTATTAATATCTACGTAAATTCGCTTATCTAGTAAGATATATATTAAAATCGTCTTCTTATAAAGATCCTTCTATACTTCCTTAAAAGTATTCTACTCTTTTACTATAGGTTAAGTAAACTCTATTACTTTCGAGAATTACTTCCTTTAAGGTCTACTATATAATATATCTTAAAAAAGGAATATCTTTCGAGCTTATAAAGGTTCGATCTTATTCGTATAATCCTATATAAAGTATTATAATCTACTTATTATACTAATATAGGTTTTAAGGTCTTTAAGGGTTTTTAAGAACTCTAAATTATAAAGTATAGTAATACGTTTATTTATATTCGAGTACCTAAAACTATTAATATAATATTCTAGGACTATAGCTAATAGGAATCCGAAGAAACACTTACTACCCTTAACCGTAATATTATACTATACGAACCTCTCTAATATAGTTTATAGATTAGTTAAATATTCTTTTAAAGTTCGACTTATATAGATACTATTATCTATATAAACCTTTATAAATAAGAGGTTAGCAAATAACGTATCTATTTACCTTTACGTATATATAAGGGTATTTCGAAAGCCTATAATAGTATAATTAAATTAAAACTATCCTTTATAAGTAATAAAGGTTATAATCTAATAACTTTCTAAATAAATCTACTATTACTAAAAGAATACTATAGTATTAATAATAGATATTTTAGTCTTATCTTATAAATTATCGATAATATTCTCTATAACCGGTATTAGATATACGTCTAGTAAAACTATTATATTTAGTCCTCGAATATCTATAATAGCTTAATACTTAACTATTCTATCTAGTATTATCCTTTTTGCTATAAAGATTAGCTAGGAGAAGGGAGTTACTATCCTTATATACTTAATTCTACCTTAGTCTAGGAGCGGTTTTAATATAGTATCCTTAACTACTTTCTTATCCTTTTCGCTTAAAGGATAAACTTTAGTATAGCTAGTAACTTTATCTTACTATCCTTCTTTTAAGTAGATTTATATTTAAAGGTCTTTAGGAATATTAATATATCCTTTATTATAAAAGAGTATCTCTAGTATATTATCTAATATCTTTATAATCTTTATAGCTTTATTAAAAGTTCTATAAATTATACTCTCTAATAAATACTTAGTTTCTTTAGATAGATCCCTAGTAGGTATAATTAGCTTAGCTTATATATTACGAGATAGAGTTCTTAGTACTAATTGCTCGATTTAATCTATAGCTTTAGTATTATAGTTAGTATTATTATTAGTATTATTATTAACTTAAAAATACTATTCTAAGTTAATAACTAACGCGTAACCTATACGCTAGTTCCTAGAAATATAAACTACTACTTTAGTATCGTTTTATACTATAATATTAGTAGTCNTTCTAATATTATAGTTATTAGGCTTAAGGAGCTAAGCTTATTCTTCCTTTAGAGCCGGAATACTCTTATTAATTAGTATAAGAACCTTAGATTTAGGTAGTATTACTACTATTTTCTTAGTATAGATTAGTATTAAAGGAAAAGGTCTCTTAGATTAAAGAAATAACTTTATATTAACTCTATAACTACTAATTATAGCGTAGTATTTTCCTAGGTTTAATATAATATCCTTAGGAATTATAATATTAGTTCTAATTAGTATTTTAGATATAAGTTTATTAATAATATATACTTCTCTCTTAAGGTTTATAATTACTAGTTTCGTAATACCTTTTTTAGCTAATATAGTATTTACTCCTTTAAAGTATATATTTAAAAGTACGTACTAGGTAGATATTACTAAAGTATTACTAATACCTTATAAATAGATAGGTTTTACTTAAATAGTAGTTTTAGCTTATAAAGTAACCTTCGATAAGAATTCTTTATTAATAAGAGATATACTAGTTCCTAAGTCTATATAAATTTTATACTAATCTCTATCTTTTACGAACTAAATAGAAATAGTAGCGATTTAATACTTCTTATATATAAAGTTATTACTTCTTATATTAAGAGAAACTTTTAAAGTAATAACTAGGATCTCTACCTTGTTTATAGTAAGATTCTTACTTACTTTTACTAAGTCTATCTATAAGGTCTTCTAGTACTAAAGAAGGTACAAGTAGAGCTAATTATTAGATTAGAATAGTAAGTTATAATATTAATATATTACTTTATTTATAAGTATTAAAGGTTATAAGATTAACTATAAATCTATTAGCTTAGTTCCTAGTTTAATAGCTAACTAGAGTACTTATCCTTTAAAAGTATATAAGTAATCAATCTAGTTAAAAATCCTAGAGTCGCGATATGGATTTATTCCTCGTTCCTCGGATCCCTAAAGAGACTCTTATACTAAGATTAATAAGTAATCCNTAAATCTATAAGAATATACCTATTATCTTTATATTTAATCTCTAATCCTAGGTTAGAATATTCTCTATAATAACCTTAGTTATTACTACTATTACCTAAACTAGAGTCCTCTTACGTAATATAGATTCTACGTCCTCGAGTACTCGGTTAAATATAAAGTCCTAGTCGATTTT
This sequence comes from Hymenoscyphus fraxineus, assembly GCA_900184765.1. NCBI lineage: Eukaryota > Fungi > Ascomycota > Leotiomycetes > Helotiales > Helotiaceae > Hymenoscyphus > Hymenoscyphus fraxineus. Next base: position 627,704 of record LT855413.1, on the reverse strand, counting down.
AACCCTAGTTTCCTTAATTCCTATAATTAAATAAAGGTTAATAGTTATCTTCTTATCCTTTATAATTTCTACTAGTAATCTCCCTTAACGAAGGTAGATAAAGCGTTAGCGCTAGCTTAGTATTAAATTTTTATATAAAGACTTTTAGTATTTAAATAAATAATAACTTAAAACTTTACTTTTTTTATATTATTTACTTACTTTTAATCTAGTTTATTTATTTATACTCTTTAAACTCTTCTAGGTTACTATATTTAAAAGTTACTTTATATATTAATTTATTAAGATATAGTTTCTTAGAATTAAATAGCTTATAATTCTAAAACTAAATACTATTATAAACTCGCGATATTTTATAACAGCTTTATTAAACTATAATTATATAATATAATAAGTCTTAGTTAATATAATTAAAGTTTTATTAATTATTCTTTATTTTAGTACTTATTAGTATTAGTTTAACTCTAAGTTAATAAAGCTAAAAGATAATAAGGAAAGTATAATATAAGACTAATAGATTAGTATTAAAAGTATTATATTATTAACTATTAGTTATATATACTAAGTAAAGGTATTATAAATACTACTACTATATATAGTAGTTCTTAGTACTAAGGCTAGTATATAAGTAGCCTTAAGTAGTATAATTTACTTATACTAATAATTAGTTATTTATTATATTAAAGTTATAAATAATAGCTTCTAATTTAATTTTATTAAATATATATTATTAATAGTTATATTAATTAGCTTTTAATTAAATATAATAACTATTCTTCTAATCTAAATTTATTTTACTTTATTCCTTTTAATAATATTCTAATTAACCTTAAACTAATTAATTATAATATTATTAATTAGTTAGTTAATTAGTTTATAATTAGTTTATTAATTAGTTATTAATCTCGAGAGCTAGCCCTCGAAGCCCTCTAATTAATTAGTTATTAATTAGTTATTTAATATATTAACTAATTATTAATTAGTTTATTAATTTTATTAAATCTATATTAATCTTATATTAATTAGATATTAATTACTTAGTTAATTAGTTATTAATTAGTAATTAATTAGTTATTTATTTTACTAATCTTAGAGGCTAGCCCTTAAACTCTTATAGCTTACTATACTTAAGAAGTATTTTATATATTAAATACTATTATAAAAGATATATACTTTAGTATTCTTACCTCTAAATACTAAT
>LT855413.1:593767-616466 GCA_900184765.1 Hymenoscyphus fraxineus | reverse complement strand
AAAACCCTTATAATATATTATAAGTTTATAATAGTATCTAGTTTTAGAATTATAAGCTATTTAATTCTAAGAAACTAAATCTTAATAAATTTATATATAAAGTACTTTTTAAATATAGTAAGCTATAAGAGTTTAAAGGGTATAAATAAATAAACTAGATTAAAATTAAGTAAATTATATAAATAAAAAGTAAAGTTTTAAGTTACTATATATTTTTATACTAAAAGTCTTTATATAAAAGTTTAATACTAAGCTAGCGCTAACGCTTTATCTACCTTAGTTAAGGGAGATTACTAGTAGTACGTTATTTAGGATTTTATAAATCTTAAATAAATAACCTATCTTAAGTAGAAAACTATCTTAAGCGATTATATTATTAACTATTTAAACCTTTAGATATTTTAGCTATAAAAGATAGGGGAATCCTTTATTAGAAACTCCCCTCTAAATAATAATAATTAAATACTTCTTTATTATAAACTCTTTTATTATAAACTTTTTTAAAGAACGCTTCTTTTATACTATAATAAGATAGAATTAACTAATTAACCCCTTCTTAACTAAAGTAAGTAATTACTTATATAATAAGAACTTACTAACCTTTAAGCTAGGCTTGAACAAATAGAAATCGACTCGGGAAGAAACTTATAGTAACTTATAAGACTTCTACTCCTAGGTTTAAGACCTATCTTAAAAGCCTTCTTTACTTAACCTAAGGGATAAACCTTAGTTACCGACCCTTAAAGAGAATAATTAGTATAAGCTATATCTAAAAGCTCTTATTAAACCTCTTATATAAGCTAGAGAAGTATTTAACTCCGAGTAGAAGAGGACTATAAAAATTACTAATTAGTCCTCGCCTACTAATTATAAGACTCTTAAGTCCTATCTTTATTTAAAGAAGAATATAAATTATAAGTCGGTCTCTCTTTTAAAGGTAAAGAGTATTAAGAACTAAGGTACTAGGAACTAAGGCGCTAGAAACCGGACCTCCTTCGAAAGATAGACTATATATAATTTTAAATTACTACCCTTAAAGTATTAGTAGTAGGCTAGTAAAAACGGAATAAAGAACTAGAAAGATATAAGAAAGAATACCTTTAAAAGAACTAAGAGAGAAAAGAGGTAGACTTCCTTTAAAGGAATACCTATAAGGTACTAGGTATTAAAACTCTTTTAGACTCTAGGCTAAAGTTTAAAGAGCCTATAGGGTTATTAGGACCTTCTCTTAGACCTGTTTTACTAAAAGGACCTATTTAACTACTAATTAACCTTACTACCTATAATTAAGAAGTTAAAATAGAGGATTAAAAAGAGTTTAATAGAATTAGTAGGATAGAATAAGCTAGAGATTATTATTACTCTAGAACTAATAGTAGTAGTAGTAATCCTCCTCCTAATCTAAGTATAAGAATACTTACTTATAATCCTTCTAATAAAAGAATAATCTCTATCTCGACTAATAATTAGGCTTATTAAAGCTTATAATAGAACCTTATTTACTTAAAGGACTTTAAAACTTACTTAGGATTATAAAGAGCTAGAGCTATAAAAGGCTTTATTTAAGATTTTTAACGTTTCTTTAATAATAATAAGGCCCTTACTTTAAAAGTAAAGATAGCTAATTATAAAAAGGTTATTTAGTTAAGTTAATTCTTATAAGGTAATATAAAGACTTAGTATACTAATATATAAGATCTTACCTATTAAGATAATATACTTAAACCTATCTCTTTTATTATTATAGAATTTAATAAATTTATAGAAGTACTAATAAACTACTTCTCTAACCTATATAAAATATATAGACTTTAAGATAGATTTAAAGAATAAACTTAATAGAAAACTATTAATAACTTTATAACTAAAATAAAGATATTAGCTTTTAACCTTATTTCTATATCTTTAGATTATATCTTATCCTAAAGGTTCTTAAATAAGATTTATAAGGAAATCTATACTAGACTTACTAAGGATAGTTATAATAGTAGTACCTTTAAAGAACTAGTTATTTATATAAATAACTATAAATAAGCCTAGTTTAAAGGAAGTCGTTTATTTTATAGTAGTAGAAAGCGATCCTATTTTAATACTACTACTTTTATAGAGCTAAATAAGGTTAGGAGTAGGCTTTTAAAAGGTTAAGGTCGTAGTAGATTTTATAGAAGATCTTATAATAGATTTAGATTAAATAGAAAAAGCTTTACTAGCCGAGGTAGTAAAGGAAGAAGTAGAGGTAAAGGAAGGCCTTAGACTAAATAAGCTAGATCTACTTTAAGGGGTAGATATAATAGTTTTTATAGGTCTTAAATAAAGTATATACCTTCTTATATTTTAAGATAACTAGATAGGTCTTTAGATTATAAAGGATAGTAGGAATAGTATAAAACTAATAGTACTTATTTTAAATATAGAGAGAAAGACTACTTCTCTCTTAACTATATAAAAAACCCGAGTCCTTTATATAAGTCTAAGTAGAGGATAATAAAAGGACTATAAAACTAGAAGATATAACTTAGATTAATTCTCTATTATATTTTTAATTATATAAGATATTAATAGCGAATAAGACTTTAATAATAGAAAAAGATACTTACTTTATACTATTCTCCCTTTTTAATATTAGTAATACCCTTATAATATTTAAGGGTACTATAGCTAAAAACCTCGAATAATAATAATCTTATCTTATTAATAGTAGGGTAGATTATAATTATATAAATCGCCTTATAGCTATAGAGCTAAGCAAGTTATACTAGAGCCTATAAATCGAAGTATTTATAGTAAATAATACTATACTAACTTTAAGTAAGTATTATATATTTACTTTTTAAATTAAAGACTTTATATTCTATATTATAGCTATTATCTTAGACCTACCTAAGATAGATATTATTCTTAGCCTCCTATAGCTAAGATAATATAATCTAACGATTAACTAAGTAATAAAAGAAATAGTTATTCGAGTAGTAGGTAAAAAGGGAAAAAGAACTATATTTATTCTTATCCCTATTTAAACCTCCTAGACCTTAACTATAAGTTACTTTAACCTTATTTTACTTCGAGGATTAAAGAAGGGCTTTAACTCGAAATAAATAGAGGCTATCTTATATATAGTTTAGACTATAAAGGATAAGGAAACCTTTATCCTTTTAACTAAGGTCTACTTAGTATTTAAGAACTTAATTATTAAATATTAGGATTATTTTAGAAAGGAGATACTAGATAAGATACCTTTACTAGGGAAGTTTAAATATAAGATTAATATAAAGGATACTCTTTTAAGGAATCTTTAAGTATACTTATTATTTTATTCTTAGGCCTTAAAATAAATAAAATAAATTATAAAACTACTTAATAAAAGATTAATTTATATAAGTAAAAGTACTTAGAGATTCTTTATACTCTTTATAAAGAAACTAGAAAGAAAGTAAAAAATATATATTAATTACTAAGCTTTAAATAAAGTTATAAAAAAAAATACTTACCCTCTCTTTTAGATCTAGAACTACCTTAACTAGATTAGAGAGGCTAAATTTATTTTTAAAATAAATTTACTTTTAAGATTTTATTAAGTTTAAGTAAAAGAGAAAGATTAATATAAAATAGTATTTAATACTTAATAAAGAAAGTTTAAGTACTTAGTTATATTATTTAGACTTATAAATATACTAGTAACCTTTTAGATAATAATAAATAAGATTCTTTAGCCTTTTTTTAATAAATTTTATATTATTTATTTAGATAATATTATTATATTTTTAAATTCTACCTAGGAATATAAGACGTATTTATAATAAGTTTTCGAAGTACTTTAAAAAGAAAAACTTAAGGTAAAACTATTAAAGTATAAAATTAGCTTATTTAAAATAGAATTTTATAGATATTAGATAAGAAATAGAGTTATTAAGACCTATATATCTAAGACTAAGCTTATTTAGAATTAGCTAGTCTTAAAGACTATATATAAGGTTCGCTTATTCCTAGGACTTACTTCTTACTATAAAAGATTTATTTAGTACTTTATAATAATCTTAAGTCTATTAAGCAACTTATTTAAAAAAACTAATACTACCCTTTATAAAAAGAAGTACTACCTGGTTATTTAGACTATAAGATATTAGCTAGCCTTTAAAAGTCTAAAAAAAAAACTTATAAGTAAGCCTATACTTACTTAACCCTAATCTAATTATCTATTTATAATTAAGATTAACGCTTTAGACTAGGTACTTAGATATACCCTACTTTAACTTAGTAATAATAGCCTCTTATACCCTATTACTTTTAAAAGGAAGAAGCTTTAAGGTACTAAACTAATATACTTAACTTAAGATAAAGAATTACTTATAATTAAGTATATACTTTAAACGTAGAGCTATTATATTAATAATTATACTTATATAAAAGTAATTACTAATTATAAGAGTCTAAAGTATATATAGACTACTAAGGAACCTTCAAAGCGACTTATATACTAGGTAGTAGAGTTTTAGACCTATAATATTAACCTATACTACTACTTAGGTAAAGAGAATCTTATTATAAATACTATCTCTTACTATATAGATTAGAAAGGATAAAGTTAACTATACTAAGAAGCTTTTAAGTAGTTACTAAAGAATAATAGAATAAAGTTCTACTTAAATAGTCTAGCTATTAATATAACTTAGAAAGCTTCTTTTAAAGTTATATCTTCTTTTAATAAGGCTAAATAAAAAGAGAAAATCTTAACTTTTCTATCCCTTCTTAAAGAAAATAAGCTAATACTTAAGGACTTAGTAAACCTTACTAATAATCCTTATTACCTAATATTAACCTTTAAGTACTATAATCGAGTCTTATTTAAGAAAATAGATAGATTTAAGATATTATATATTCTTTTATTACTTTATTATAATTAGTTAAATAAGAAGTATAAGAAGTATAGCTACTTTAGTTAGCTAGGGCTTAAAGGTATAGTTTAATATATAGGATAGTAGCCTACTTTTAAATAAGATATTAAGTTAAGATATTAAACTTATTTATAGTATTAGATTACTAGGAAATTAAGATATAAACAAAGACTAGCTTCTATTTTATAGTAACTAAACGTTAGCCTATTTAAAGAATAGTCTATTAATTTTATTAGAATACTTCTACTAACTATATATAGTAACTAATAGATTATTACTACTATTAAGAGATTTATTAGATAGTTAGTAGTTCGAGCTATTATACTAGTAAATTCTTAGGCTATAATAGACTTTGTTTATAAAGAAATTTTTATAGTCTATAGAATATTATAAGTCTTACTCTTAGATAATAGTATAAACCTAGTTTCTAAAATAATAGAATTTTTCTTAAGAATAATAAAACTAAAGTATTATTATACTACCTCTTATTATTTATAAATACGGTAAACGACAAAAATGCTACCTAATTAATTAATAATAATAAAAATACTACCTAATTAATTTTTTTATAACAAAAATACTACCTATGTACCACGTTACTAGTTTACTAGTAAAATTATTAGTAAAGTAATATTAATATTATTAGTAGTAGTTTTATTATAAAAGGGTAGTATTTTTATCGTGAAAATAGGGGTATTTCTATCGCTAAATAGTAGTATTTTTACTAGTATTAAGATTTCAGTTCTTTATTAGATTTATATATAAGATACCCTAAAAATAATAAATAAAGTAAATTAGCTATTAACAGTTATATATACGAGCGATGCCTAGTATACTAGCTTGAAGTACTAAAGATAAATGTATTAAATGAGTTACTCTAGAAAGTCTAAGTAGGAAACTACCTAATATATATACAAAACCTACTCCCTTGTTCTACCTGTTTTATAGTAGAGTGGTAGAAAGACCATGTTAGCATTTTAGCTAATAATATTAGCTAACTACTTATTACTTCCTAATACCTCGTAGGCCTGTTCTTGTCGATTTTAGTAGTAGTTAAGCCTAGTACTCCCTACCTTTACGTTTACGTGATTTTATTTTTTAGCCTTAATTCGCTTAATTACTTGCTCCTAAGTAATATCCTTAATTCCGCTACCTTATTATTAATCCTAAGTAATATCTATATCCTTAATCCCTTACCCCCGAGCCTTAACTACGTTATCCTAGTCTTGTTAAGCGCTCTTCTTCTTACTAGTAATTAACTATATTTCGGGCTACTAGGATATCTAGAAAGTGAATATAAGTACTACTGTCCTATAATAACGGAAATACTACTACGATAAAAATACTACTTTTTCCCGACAAATATACTACTAGTTCTATGTTTATCGAATTTATATATAAAACCTATACTAAAAAAATAAGTAGTATATAAGTAGTATTTTTATTATAAAAAAATTAATTAGGTAGTATTTTTGTCGTTTACCGTTATAAATAAATAAAAAGGTTAAATAGTTTAATAAAATTCTAGGTAGAGTATTAGTAAAAGCCTTATAAAAGAAGAGTATTTATACCTAGGATAAATATTTAACTTAGGCTATTTTTACTATAAGGATTTATATTTACTTAGTATTAAAGTATAGCCCCTTTTTCTTATTATATAGAGCCTACCTAGGACTTCTAGACTCTACTAAGACTAAAACCTTCGAACTTACTAAAGCTAGCCTAGAAGATAGATTAAATAAAATCCTTTATAGAATTTTAGTTATTAATAAAGTATAATAATAAGTAAATAAGGAATTATATTAGAAAATAGTTTATATAAAATTAATTAGGGACTAGTAATAGAATATTAGGCCTCTAATTAAGCTAGATTCCTTTATTTTAATATATAATAAAAATCTAAAGAAGTAAAGAGATTACTAGTATAGCTTATATAAGGTTATTATAGTATACCTACTTAGTACTTACTAGTTAAAAGACTACTATAGATAATACTTAAAGTTATTAATTAATAGGTTATAACTTAAGTTAATTCTCTAAGCCTTTATTAATATTACTACTAGTAAATAGAGTAATAATATAAGAACTAAACAAGTTCTAGCTAGTTTAAGTATTATTAATTCTACTATTAATATTAGAAAGTACTTAGATAATAGTATTATACTAGGTTATACTTATAAGAAGCTTACTATAATTAGTAAAGCTAAATAAGTAAAATTAACTTCTAAAGGACTAGAAATAAGTAAAGTAAGGAAGGATTTTACTTAAGAAACTTAATTAAATAACTTTACTTAAGAAGTTTATAGTAACCTTAATATAAAATTTAAGAACCTTACTTAAACTACTTACTAAGAATTAGCTATAGAAGAATAACCGGAAGAAGTAAAAGAAGTAATACTACCTCTTCTTAAATAAGTTATAAACTTAATATAACTACTAGAATAGCCCTAAGGTTATATAAAGTAACCCTTAAGAAGACTATCCTTTACTTTAAATAAAGAAGTAGATAAAGAGTATTAACTACCTTAGTAGTAAACCTTAAATATACTAGGAAAAAGAGTACTATAAAAGTAGAATTAGAAACCTTATATAGCCGAATTATAAATAGTTAAAATTAAGCCTTAATCCCTAGACTTATAATCTAAGAGGAAGGTATTAATTACTTAAAAGAAGAGCTCTTTAAAGTATTATAATAAAGGTTTTATACTAGTATAAAGAGGAAGAGGTCGCTTAAAGAAGTAGCTTCCTTATAGTACTCTAGAAGTAATCTTAGTACTAAAAACTTATCTAAGGATAGTTTTAGAAGTTTATATCCTAGCCTTTCGCCTACTATAAAAGAAGTAGACTCTAGTAGATACTACTTAAANGAGTTCTCTTAATCTTAAGAGTAAAATATAAGCTTATTTTAAGCTACTTATATTTATTTTAAATATTAGCTATTTTATTTATAAAAATTAAAAGGTTTATTAGAGGGTATTTAAGTACTTATAAAGATATATTCTAGTACTTATTAGAGTATATTTGAGTATTTATTAGAGCTTATTTTAAGGATTTATTAGCGTTTATTAGAAGCTATTTCTAGATTTATTAAAGCTTATTTAAGTTTACTTAAGCGTTTATTAAGCTTAAGGTAGGAAAAGAATATAGGTATATTAGTAGAATATTATATAGTAAAAAATACTACTTTTAAGAATCCCTAGGTATCTTTTAGTATACTACCTTACTTAGAAACTATTAATCTAAAAATAGAAGAATAAAGTAAGAAGCTTAAAAAGATTAATAAAGAAAGGAAGTATAAATAAAGAGTTTAAAATACTATAAGAAAAACTATTTAAAGAACCTATTAAACGCTACTTAGAAACTAAAAGAATAGAAGAATAAAGAACTACTAGCTAGCTCTATAAGGTATAAGCTTACTACTTACGCTTCTTACTAGTACTCTTACTACTTAATCCTTTCTTACGCTTACTAGTACTAGTATTATTACTACCTTTATTCTTATTACTAAAGGACTTAAAGTTAAAGTAATTAAGAGACTTAATAAGAGAGACTATCTTACCCTTACTAAGGGAAGTAATTCTCTCCTAGAAAAACTTATTAGTACTTATAAGCTCCTTATAAGCCTCTTAATAACCCTTAACTATATTAAGATTATAGCTATCTAAAATAATAATAATACTTAAGTAAACCTTACTAGTTTAAGGCTTCTTTAAAAAAGAGTAACCTAGGATAGTTTTACTAGTATTTATATATAAGTTAGTATAAAAAAGGAAAAATAATAGTAGAACTTACTATTTTAGTTATAAAAGGAATATTTTACTCTCTAATTACCTATCTAGTAATTTATATAAGTACTTAACTAAATCGTCTTTTTTCCCTTTATAGTATCTATCTCTAGAAAGGATATATACTCCTAAAACTATATTCTCTTATAAGATATTTTATCCTTTATATTCTACTTATACTACTATAAAAAAGTTAGCTTAAATAAGAAAAGAATAGAAAAGAACTTACCTTATAATAAGAATTATACCTACCCTTTTTACTATACTATTTACTCTTAAGCTAGATAATAATCGGCTTTATATATAAAGTATAAGACTTCGAGGTAAGTATCTTCTCTAACTTCTTAGGACTAATATTCTAGTTAATAAGACAAAGTATCTTTTATTTACTATTATTATAAAGTAGAGCTAGTATACCTAGCTTAAAAAGAAAGTTATTAAAATACTTAAGAGTATTAACTATATTAAGGTTACTTTCGACTATAAACTTTAGCTCTTCTTTATTATTATTATTATTTTCTTTACTTAAGCTAGAAAGACTACTACTCTTTTTACTTTTAGACTCTTCTTTAGAGCCTCTAATAAAGTTATTATTAATAGTATTATTAGTATAATTCTTAATAGGCGTAAGTAAAAGAACTAGTATTAAAGGAAAGGAATCTTATATAGTACTCTAGTCTAAGAAACTTATAAGAGAAAGCTAAATAAAATATTAAACTAAGGAAAGGGTTCTAGCTAGGGAGGGAGCTATAGGCTTAACCTTACTTTTAGCTAAGTTAAGAGTAGCTAGGCGATAGTAATATAACTATAGAATTATTAGTATTATAAAAGTAAAAAAGTAAAAAGTAAAATACTAGGATAAGTACTATAGGAGTTTTACTAGAGCGGCTATAAGAAGCTTACTCTTCTACTACTATACGAGTTTACTTAGTAGTAACCTAAGTAGTAGATTCTATTACTTTTTTAGCCTTCGACCTCTTCTTTTTTATATAGTCCTTTCTATTCTTCTTTTATAACTTAGTAAGTTAAAGCTTAGGAGAGGGACGTCTAAGAAGAAAGATCTCCTAGTCTTCTTTATAATACTCTTTACCTAGCTTAGAGTAACGCTTATTACTACTACTAGAGCCTTTACTAGAACTACCTAGGCTACTAGTTACTATACTACCTAGCGTAAGAAAGGTAAAGACTTAAGTAAATATAATTAGGAACAAGAAGGAATATAAGAAAAGGATAAAAGATATTATAGAAAAGATTAAGGAAGTAAATAAAAAAGAATATTATATATTATAATAGTTAAAAAAAGGAAGTAAAAGAGGAGTAAGAAGGCTCTTTAATATAGACCTTCGAAAGCTCGAAACTTATATATTCTTCGAGCTTAAAAGGCTTAAAATAATTAAACTAGATATTATTAAGGGTATTTGTAGTACTTTTAGTAGGTACTATCTATAGTACTTTATACTTGCTTAACTATATAATTACTTAATATCTTTAGCTCTTATAAACAGATATAGCTTAGAGTAGGTTAAATATTATATAAGTATATAAATCTTAAATAAATTACTTTATTTTTTAGGAAAATCTATATAATATAAGTAGAGGTAACTAGCTTTTTTTATATAGAATTAAAGCTATTAATACTCTAGGAGGAGTACTATTTATCTAAGTAAGAGAAGATATAATATTCGGTATTATAGTAGCCTAGATATTCGAGTTATTCGAATTAGGTACCTACTTTATATAATTACCTCTTAATTCAAGGTATATAGCTAGAGCTTCTCCTATACGAATTTAAGTACGCTATTTAGTCTAAGCTAAAATACTACATTAGTATCCTTCTTATCTTCTAACTTATTTATATTCTTACCCTAGTCCTTTAACTTGTCCTTTTATACCTCTAGCTTAAATATAGTATTATAAGAATAATCCGAATTCGTATTCTATAGAGGGTTAGGTTAGTTAGTTCGTTATAAGTTCTTATTCTATTATCTTATATAGTTACTATTATTTAGGAAGTTATTATAAGGCTTATAATTAGAAGCTTAGAAATTCTTATAGGCTTCTACTATATAATCTTAACGTCTTTTATCCTTTTTACGTTTCTCTTCGGCTTAAGTTTACTTAAGTAAAAGCTTAATCTACTATAGCTTATAGAGCTATTAGCTTAAACCTATCTTATTTAATCCTAACTATAGCTTATTAACCTTTTATTAAACCTCGGGTACTATATAATTCTAAATATATATTATTTAATTAAATTCGTTAATAATACTTATACTCTTTATAGTATAATAAATCCTTATTATAAAAGTAATTAATCCTTCCTTTCTATTAGAATACTATATCTCTAAAAGAACTATATTAGCCTTTAAAGGATCTATATAAAATTAATTAAAGAGTCTTAAAGTTAGAGTATTAAGGTTTCCTAGTATTATAACCTAGTCTATATTATCTAATTTATTATTCTACTAGACTATAACTATACCTTACTAAAGTAAAGGTATAAGATCTATAATATCCTATAAATTATAGGTTTCCGNTTATAAATTTACTATTACTTTTAACTATAGTAGATTTATCTAAAGGGTTAAAGTATCTAATATCTTTAGGCCTTAACTTATATTTAATAATAGCTTATATTTAACCTTGTCTCTATAGTTATTATTATTCTTATTCTCTCGGATTAACTATATTTTATCTAGTATCTTAAACTCCTAGGAGTTATATTATTAAGTCTTAATAGCGTTTCTCTATCTCTCGATTTTAATTAATTAAACGTTTCTTTATTTTTAGACTTTAATTAATTATAAAAGCTATTAATCTCTTAAACCGCTTATCCTTCTTAGTAGGTTTCTTTTATAATCCTACGTTCCTTTAAGGTTAACGTAATTCCTTTTCTTCTTTATTATTATTATTATTAGCTCCTTATCCTTATCTACTAGTTCTATTATTATTAAAGTATTATTCGATATTATCTTTATCTAGTCTATTACTAATTCCTTTATTATTATCCTCCTATACGGGTAGTATAAGGCTAGGGGGTAGTTAAATACTACGTTATCTAGCCGCTATAGCTTATAATCCTACTATTATAGCTATAGGTTAGTCTAAATAAACTACTAGATTCTATAAATTTTAGCTTAAGGGCGTAGAATAGAAGGATAGTAAAGAAGATAGTTAAGTACTAGAAGAGAAGGGTAGAAGAATTAATATATTATTTCGCTTAAGGAAACGTTTTAGTTAAGTGTTAAAGGTCCTTTATATAAGGAGGTCGATATTAGAGATAGTATTCTAAAAGGTAGGACAAGGTAGATAATTATTAAGATATCTATTAAGGACTACTAATACTTTACTATTAATATCTTAATAAACGTATATATAAAGGTAAAGAAGATTAAGCGCTAATTTTAACTCCTCTTATACTATTAATATCTAGGGTTTCCTAGAGATAACCTATTAGAGAGTCTTACTTATAATAGTAGTAAGAGTTATTAAAACTTTAAAGAGAGATTCTCTAGTACCTAATACTAGAGCTAGGTAATAATAACTAGATTTCGTTTAAGAAATAAAACGTACTTAGATTCTAAGGTAGTACTACTAATTATTAAAGATAAAATAGGAGACTATTAGAATAAGCTATAAAAAGTAAGTATAATTTTTAGTACTAGCTAAGAATATAGTAGCGCTCTAATAAAGAGTTATAAAGGAGCTATAGAAGCTTCTATAGAACCTTCTATACCTTCCTATCTAAGACTAGTATAACTTATATATAACTAGCGTACCTCGTATATACCTTTAGCGTATAGCGTATAGTACTTCTAGCGTATAGCATATAGTATAATATATATATTAGCGTATAGGCTATCTTACTAAATATAGGAGTTATATACTAAAGTAAATAAACGATAGTACGTTCTATAATAATACTAGCGAATAATTAGTACGTTAATTTTATATATACTCTTCTACTAATCTATCTATTCTATAATAGGAGGGTAAAATACTCGAGGTAAAATAGCTATAGTATAGTATACTAGAAGCGGGTATATTTTAGTACGCCCGCTATTTAAAATACTATACTAAATAATTATATATATAATTATTAACTTATAATTAATACCTTTTCTTTATAAACGAATTAGATATAATAGGTACTTTTAGAATAGTAGGATTATAAATAGACGACTCTTTAATACTAGTAAATACTCTATTTACTAAATATAAAGAAGTAGAATTTACTACTATAAATCTACTACTTAAATTAAAGCCGCGCGAGGCTCTTATAGTATAATAACCTATAGACTTTAATAGAAGCCGTATTACGCTCTAATAAAATAGATCGATTATCTTTATATAAAAGAATAAAACAAAAGATTAATTATAGCTTATAATAAGCCCCTATAAATATAAGGTACTTCGAGCCCTTAGAGCCTATATATCGAGCGTATACTAACTAGAGGTAGTATATAATTTATCCTTTACTACGTAGATTATAAATCCGGATATAGAAGATATAGATTAACTAAATAAGCGATTATAGTAGTAAATCGATTATAAAGACCGGGAACTAAAGTTTATAGCTTTATAACCTAGTATCTTAAAACTAGTATACTTTACTAACGGATCCTTTATAAATAACTCGGATATAACGTCCTAGCTTAANCTTATCTAAGTATAAGAGAGTTACTCGAAGTATACTAGTATTAGAATTATACGCTTTAAGCTAGGGATATAATATAGCTATTTATATTAAAACTACCTTAATATAGTACCTCGGATAGTATATACTACTTAAAATTTATACTAATTTAAAGTCTATATTCGATTATATTACTAAATTAGGAACTACTAAGGAGAAGAGGCTAATAATTAATATAATATACTTACGTAATATATTTAAATCTAAGGATATTAATAATATCTCTTTAATAGAGGGGAAGGATAATCCGTCTAATTCGATAACTAAATCGAAGTTAAATAGCGCCCTAAAGAAACTAATTAATACTAATTATATTAAGATTAATAGAGTTAGATAGGTAAAAAGGAACTAGTAATATATTATTTTATTATTATTTTATACATATTTTATAGAGTTAGCTCTATACTTTATTATTTACTATCTTTCGGCTATTTTTATTACTTTATAAAGTACTCCTAGTATTACAATATATCTACTAGTTATTACGTAGATCATAAAGCTTAGTATATACGAGTATATATAGCCAGTACTCGACCTTTCCATAGCATTAATTAATCAACTATTATACCAACTTTTATATGCTTTTGTTACTACTGTTTTGTACCATTATTTACGAATATCTCTCGTACTAACAATTACAAAAGGCCAAGCACCGTTCCCTCCTTGAGAAGAGATTGCATCCGCTAGCACATTGGGGGAGAAACTCAGAAAGTTCTGATAATTATGAACATCTGCAATTTTCCAGCAATCTTCTCCTGTGTAGTCACTGAGGGCTGTTGCTGTGATGGTTTGAACAAAGTTTTGATCAGGGTGTTTTGTATCAATGTGGGAAAGGTGTCCATCTGCTGTAAAGATTCCAACCCAAGGGTATTTATGCACAAATGAGTCGCTTTGGTATCAGATGACGAATCCTGCAGGTTATGGGTTATGACCTTTGTTTGGCCTTATTAATCACAGGGCTTCTTTTCTGCTACAGCTTGAATAAGAAGTACCATGTATCTATCCTACCCCATCTGATTCAGATCCCATTAAGAGGTATGGGTTGTGCGAACAATTGTTCGCTGCTTGTTCTGGCTCTAAATCTGTTATTTTATCTTCCCATCTTCCTACTGTGAATACAATAGTAAGGATTTGCTTCTGTCAAGCATTTGAATCACAAGTGTGCGATGAGGGGAGACAGACCTCGCGGGAGTAGCTAAGAGAAAGAGAGAGATTGAAAAGGGGTGTGAGGGGTCCTACTTATTCGTCTGGGGTACTTTGTGCTAACTGGGGTGATTTGCGCTAAATTGAATGAAACGACACTCCTTTCTCGCTCTTCCTACTCTGTTGAAAGAAGTTCCAATTTGTGTGATTTAAAAATCTATTTTTTGGGCTAACTTTGCGTTTAGAATGCCGTAGATGTTAACTAAATGCTATCAAGGAGGAATCTCAGTATAAGAGTTCCTTATAGATTTCTGAGGTATAGGTTTTTCTATCATGAATCTATGAACCTAAATAGGTCGAGGAGGGATAACCCCAAGAACACAGCCATCATCGTTATTGTGCAATAATAAAAGGATGTATCGAGAAACCTCTCCCATAGTGTTAAACCCTTTTTCGTATTAGTTGACTCTTTCATATCAGCTGGTGTTGCACCCCATCTGGTCATTTGGCTTCGGGTGGGCGTCCAGTCGTAATTTACCATACTCCATTGAACGGATTGAAATATTTGTCCATCAATAATAAACGGAAATACTTCATTCAAAGATTCCTGCACGCTAGCCATTGCGTCCGCCCATGGTGGGCCATGACCATCGAGATAACCAATTCCGCCATTTTCGGGGGAAATGCTATATGAAATCTCCGTCCCAAAGATATCAAAGAAGGCATGCATCATTTCATGCACCAGCGTGGTGATAAGTCCAATTTTGTAATCTACCCCGATAGCCATAGAGATATGAAACTCTACATCCAGAAGAATCGTCTTTTTGGAAGGATCCCAAAGTCCATAATTCCCTGATGTTTCATCACCTTTAGCGAATTGAATACCGCTAGTACGGCTCATTAGACGTCCGAAAAAATAAGCTTCATCCAAGGCGTGTGCCCAATTTTCTAGAAAGGAATGAAGCTCTGCTTCGCTGAGAAGACCGTCTGGGATCGCTCCAGTTTGGAGGAACAGTAGAATGTGACGACTTTTGAGACGACGTGAAAGCGGGGTTTCGTTTTGTTCAATTATTGAAGATGACAAGTCGGAGCAGTGGTACCCTTGAAGCGTGAGGGCACCGCGAGCTATGCGACAAGACGATGTGTGCGAGGTTGATTGTCCCATTTGGAAGTACCTGCTTATTTTTATCTGAAAGGTGGGAATGTTGCTTGAGCGAGGAGGTGTTTTAATAGGCTTTGCTTCGAGCTCCACGGGAAACTGTAGTTGAATAACAGATCGTAAATCTGGTTTGCCTTATACCACCAATATAACTTCAAAGGGAACAAATGTATTCCAAAAAGAGACGTAAAACAAACGATATTCAGAATCAATAGCTCATAAAGATTTCATGAACAATCAAAGCGCTGAAGTCTTGGTTGTTCAGGTTTATGTGTAAGACACTAGTGAGATATACATACTGATGTTTTAAGTGATGGCACAATACCGATCTGGCGATAAGAACTTGTCAATATACGCCTGAAAAGGGGCCAAAGTCTTCTAAAAAGTTTCATCAAGCCATTAGGGCAGAAATTCTGATATTTGAAATGGATGAGCGCTATGATCAGCGACAGTGAAAATCATGAAAATGAAAGTTCTTGAAAGGTTTAAAAGGGTTACAGTAACGAAATAATCACGTTTGAAAGATTCATCGGACCGAGTATGAGTATTCCCAGAGGATATTCGCGTCGATCGACTCAATCGACCAGAATTCTTAACTTGTGTCCTTATTGCAAGACTTCCCAACCTATACTCGTAATAAACAATAACTAAGATTTTCACGTTGATCCCGTTAAGACCCATCCCCGACCACCCTGAAACGAACGTCAAAGGAGCAAAATAGTCTGATATTCAACTCCAGCCTCAAAACAGAAGCGGTATTTGTATGCATGTAGAAGTCGAAGTAAATTAGTTTGAGACACAATCAATGCCCTAGTCCAGATGATGTTTACCCAAGGATGACCATTCAAGGTCATTCCAAGAGAACGAAAGCTTAGAACCATAGACACCCCATTTCAACCTCTCTTCATTTAATAACGCCACTCCCACGATCACCACTTCCTCAAAAAGTGACAAGTCACAGCTAAGCAAACTCGCTTATTCTGGGTATTTCTTAATATCAGAGTGTTTATAGGATGAACGGGAATATAATAAGTCTACGATATTTCACTAAATACAAGTCTATTGATATTTGACACCTGTGCGGTCCCTCTTCCACCGATAGTAGTACAGTACAGTACGTTTATCTTTGTTTAGTTTAAAACCAGAAACTGTTAATATTTATGAATGTAGATTCTTTTCATTATAAGAAAGTCAACTAAGAGTTTTACTCATATCGCTATTTCAAGTAGGCTTTCAGTAAATTATAGTATTAAAAACTTAATAATTCATGCTAACAAGGTTGTAGAAGAATATGATCCGAACCAGAAAACAAGGCGCACAAAACAAACAATGAACCCCATCAAACAGCACAAAACAAGAATGACAATAAGAAACTGAAGCCAAGGATGACATTTCCTCAGAATCGCGAGGGCTTGGCTTGCAGGTTGTCCTGCTGGAATAAAGTACGGTCTAGCTTTCTCTGTTCGACTAGGAGCTGAGCTAACTTCAGGTGTCCGCTGTAAGTCTCCTCGGGTACAATCTTGGGCTCTAGTTGTTTCAAGGCGAGTACGTCGTCTGGTTGGCACAGGCTGAATAGGCGGTCCTTCCGAAGGAGGTTCGTCGAAAGGGGGCCATCTGTATGAGGTCGTCGAATAGAGGAAGTGATTTGCGGATAAGGAGGAGGTAGTTCGACAGGAAGTGTTGGAACATTGGGGACAATCGGTTGATTTGGGAGTCTGATGTATGAGAAAGGATTTTGTCGGACTGTACATAGCGAGATAGGAGGTCGGCTTATAGCGGGCTGTCGAAAACGGCTTCTTGAGGGTTGACTATCAGGAATCATGTCACGAATCTCAGACTCTGTTGCACCCCATCTTCTCATTTCCTGCGCAGTAGGTCTCCAAGCATGATGCAGGAAGCTCGCTCTAACATGTTGAAAGATCCTCCCATCGAGAGTAAAGGGAAGGACTTGATTGAGCGCGTCCTGTACACTCGCCATAGCATCCGCCCATGGCCGTCCATGACCCTCAATTCCAACTCCCCCCAAGTTGGAAGGCAGTCGAAGGGCCCTTTCAGTGCAAAACACACCAAAGAATCCATGTATCATTTCATGAAGTAGTGTCGTAATAAGCTGGATGGCGCGAGCTTTTTCCCAGAAACTGCCGGTATGATAAAGAGTGGAGTGGAGCTCGATGCTCCATGTCTCATCACTCCATGTGCCCTGCGCGTCTCCTGTATCTACAAAGTAAATTCCTGTAATATGTTGCAATAAATTGCCGAAGAAAAAAGCTTGATCCAGAGCTCTCGCCCAACTATCCACAAACTTCTTTCGGGTTCTATGAGTAAATGCTCGCGGAGTGGCTCCCGCCTGAAAAAACAAAAGGTTATCAGTTCCACGGAGGCGCTGGGAAAGCCGAGTTCCGTTCTGCTCAATGATTGCAGAAGCAAGGTCCGCGCAAAAGTAACCTCTTTGGCTGAGAGCAGTGCCTCGTGCATAGCAATAAAGTATCAATGAAGTCATGATGAACTCTTGGCAAAGAAAGATATGAGTACTCGATGTGAAAAACGATTTCTGTCTTGGGGTTTGCTGAAGAAAGACGTGGGGAAAGTGACGATGGACAATCATATTTCATTTAAGAGCGTAAGAAAACAACTGTATCATAAGAGACAAAAGTTTCATACACGATAGTTTCATAATATCCGAACAAAGATTCGCTAATATAGCATAGAATCCAATGGTATTCTATTCTATACCCTCTTTCTAGGATATTCTATTCGGAGACCCCTATTCTATAGAGTTCCTATAGAACTAAATCACATAACCTTAAAAAGCCACAACTACTCCGTTGAAGTAGAATTACTAAGGTCATTAGCACTAAGTGGGCTAATACGACAAAATGGATATTATAGCGCCTAACTTTTAAAGTACTAATACTTATAATAATCTAAAAAACGGTAATTGACTAAACTACCCCTCTATAAATTGTAAATACCTAAAATACCCCCTAATTAATTAGAAATTGACAGGACTACCCCCTAAATTTTACCCCTTAAAATGAGGGGTAGTTCTGTTACTCTCGCTAAGAAGAGGGGTAGTTCTGTTAGTAAATATTCAGCGGTTTTTATATATATTAGACCCGTTTTCTAGTAAATCGAAGCTACATTGCTATACTACTAGGATGTATTTTACGTATCGATTGTGACTAAGCAAGCTTGTATATATTGTTTAATCTATTCGTTTTCTAATAAATCGAAGCTGTATTACTATACTACTAGTATAGCTTATTCCTTCTGTAAATACTCGGTACCAGCTTCTCTATCTCTACTACTAACAACAACACTACAACACTACAACACTACAACATTACAACACTACAACACCACAACACTACAACACTACAACACCACAACACCACAACACCACAACACCACAACACCACCACTAATATGCCCCTATATAAGTACGTACAGCGGCATTACAAAGAGCGTCTAGTACAGTGTCGTGTTGTCAAGACATTGCTAGCGTAACAAGAAGGGGACTAGAATAACGTAGCTAAGGCCTAGGGGCAAGGAGTTAAGGATATTGCTCAGGAACAAGGAACTAATAATAAGCGTAAGCGCAAGGGCAAGGACTACTAGGCTAAACTACCCTAAAATCTACTAGAAGTGGACTACAAAGTAGGAATCAAGTAGGAGTAGATTAATTTACTTTGTTTATTAACTTTTTAGTATAATTCGCTATAGAAACTATAAATAAATAGAATCTTATAACTCTTATACTCTAATAGAAATACCCCTCTTTCTAAGTAATACTAATAGAACTACCCCTTATTTTGAAGGGTAAAATTTAGGGGGTAGTCCTGTTAATTTCTAATTAATTAGGGGGTAGTTTAGGTATTTATAATTTATAGGGGGGTAGTTTAGCTAATTACCGTTTAATAAAAATAGCTATTAACTTTTAAACCTAAGATTATAGCTATAGAGTAATAGAAAGGTATTAATAAGAAGCCATACAATTTTACTTTAATATCATCTTTAATAATTACTTGTTACCTATACTTAAAGTTCCCACCTCGTATCGATAAGGTAGAAATCCTATAGCCGGGCAGCAAGTTGAACTATTTTAGACCTACCCTAGCAAGTATCTACGATATATGTTATTTTTAGTCTCCCCTTGAAGGTTCTTCTAATTCCTTTAAATTGTTATTAGGGTCATTTCTCAAGCCTCAGAAGTAAATAAGTATGTTTGCTTTGCTAAGCGAACAGAAATGTAATATTAGATGTGAATGGTTTGACCGACAAGATAATACAAAAAACACCGAGGGCAATTCCAGACAGAAGAAAACAACCCTCTGAACTGGAACCAAGAACATGAAGTGACATCTATTGAATTGAATGCACATTAAACCGTCTTAGGCGGAGTGCTCAAGTATATCCTCTCCATACCCGAGAACCAGCAATTCCAGTTTAACTTATACCATCCTGTATGCATTGCGGCATTACTATGCGCGCTTCACAATCCGAATTGGAATATCCTTGTGGATCCCGATAGTAATGTTCGCCTCAAGATCATCATAAATCATCTTAATTGCCTTATCCCGTGTTTGTTCCCAAGCCAATTTCTCATCGCCACCACACTCGTCAACCGTATTTTTCTCGACCACAAGCTCCAAAGAGTAGGACTTGAACAAAGTGGTCATCGATGCCGTTAATTCAACGTTGGCAAATTCTTTGCCAGGACAAACCCTGCCACCAGCACCAAATGATGTCGCTGTCGCAAGGTCTTGGTCATTTTCATCCAACCATCTCTCCGGGTCGATGTACAGAGCTGGAGAATCTGATAGCGCCGTACTCCTCTCCGGCGAGACTTTAATAGATCGTTTCCAATTGCTCGGATTTCGTGAAGCTCCAGCATTATTGATAAGGGTAAGTGTATTCTCGGGAATACGGTGGGATTTACCGTGCGAGTCGACGAGAGTGACAGGATTAAGTGCCTTTCGCATGATGAATGATGCTGGGTTGAACACATAAAGGACTTCTTTCTGAATTGCTCCCAGAAACCCTCGTTTCAAGACTGGGTAGTCGTTTTCGAGTGTCCACTCACTTGCCGGTCGCGTCCCGAGTTGGTCGTCTAGTTCCTTCTGCATTCGTTGTTGATATTCCGGATAAATCGCCATCAATAAGTAGATAAAACCCAAAGTACCCCCAGTTGTTTCATGTCCGGCAAGGAGCGAAAAGAAAATGTTACCAAGAACGCTTTCCTTGGGTAGAGGGTCCTTTCCATTAACACCGGCGAGAACAACAGACTCTAATCACGAATGTTAGTTTCTACAAATTCCAATTAGAGCTTGAGGGGTCTTACCAAGGATGTTTTTGTTTTTCTTGGCTGTAACAGCTTCAACATTATCCAGGACTTGTGCTCGGAATTCGTCCAAGTACGAGGTGATCTCTGTGAAATTCTGGTAGGTATCTTGGAACTTCTTCACTGGCAATTTACCCAGCAATGCGGTCGGTACCGTGAAGTAAACTGCAAGATTCTCGATGAACTTGGGGAGTGCTTCATCCAGAGGTATGTTGTGGCCAGCAGGTAAGGGTGCAGCATCGTCGCTATCCCATTTAACCTTCATGCTAAACAATCCACTGCAGATAATATTCAAAGCTAGCCTCGAAGTCCAATATCTGATCACTGGAATGATAGCCTGATGTTTTTCGATCCAGTGTTTTGCAAGCGTTTCGGTCTGGTTCTGGGTCTCTTTCCACACCGTCTGGTTCATAGTAGGACCAAACCCGGCTGTGACTGCCCTACGATGAGCTTTCCATTCGTTGCCTTGAACCGAGGCAATAGTCGAGCCATAGACATTCCAAAACTTCAAAAACTCCACAGGAGCATCAACGTTGGGATGTTGGATAAATAACTCGCGGATTACGGCATTATCGCTAGACCAGAGCATATTACCACTCGGTGTGGCCAATATAAATGTGTCGGTACCGGCTTCTTGGAAGGGCTCGTATCCCATTTTCCAGATTTTCCAAACCTGCGCGATCCTATTCCATGCTTATCAGATATTGCCGCCATTTATGGTACGAGAAGAGGAGGACGTACTGTAACCATGGGCTGGTCCATGATTGTGGTAGGAGCTTCAGAATCGGCATCAATACCGGATACAACATCATCCACCAAATGCTAGAAATGTGAATTCTGCGGAGGATATGTTAGCGCGATACATTGGTGATAGGGATAGATAAATGAGGAGCTGCTGCTCACGGAGAGTAGAAAACTGGAAAGCCAGTTGTCAAAGCAATCTGGTAATTGCGCCGCCATTGCGAGATTTGGCGGGACAAAACGAACGCAAGAAAAACACCAAGCCCCCCAAGGGCTGTGAGAATGATACTAGCCATTTCACGAAGGTATGTGTATTAGATTAAGACGGAGATGGACATAGAGATAGTCACTTGGTGAGAAGCTTTCCATTTGCTCAATCGTAGACTAAATTCAAGTAGGAAGAAGGGAGTACCAATTCACCGAGAACTGTTACTTTGTTGCAACAGTGTTGGTGAATTCGTATCATACCTTGTAGAGTAAGTTGGGGGTTAGTTGGGCAGGGTTGGGGCGTAGCTAGCCTACCCTACGGAACGGACTTGATTGGATAGGGCCACTAGTCCCCAACCAACAGCTAACAATTAATACTGTAACCAACACTCTTTACTTGTTACATAAGCAGAAACAAATACAAAGTAGAACTGTTTGCTCTATCAGAGCCAAAGCTGTCTAGCCTTGTTACTACCACCTGCCCTTCCTCTTACCCCTCCCTCTTGCCCCTTCCCTCCTCGCGCTCCTAGGACTATTATACACTTTCCTGTTGTTGTAAAGGAGACCGCTAGAGGTTACGAAGAAGGGCTGTCGAAGTCGTAAACAAGAAGAGGCTGTCGAAGTCGCGGTCGTGATGCCTGTCGCGACATTTTCGTGTTCTCGCTAAGGCGGGAGCGCTAGGTAGTGCTAGTATGCCCACCCCACGTGACGCCCTGTTTACGTGGGGTGCGTGGG
>LT855413.1:510908-568692 GCA_900184765.1 Hymenoscyphus fraxineus | reverse complement strand
GGAGGAGTGAATAGGGGAGCTACCAAAAGCCTTTATAAAGAGGGTCTAATACTGAGATAAAATATTCTACTAATCCTAACCCTAAGCCCTAGCCCTAACCCTAACCCGCGTACTAGAAATAGCTAGCCCTAGGTAGAGAAAATTAGTTATACTATTAATTAATTATTAGTTAAATAGCGGATAGGTAGTTATCGTTTTCACAAAAAAATTCTAATAGCGGATTAGTAGTTATCGTTTTTACAAAAAAATTCTAATAGCGGGTTAGTAGTTATCGTTTTCACAAAAAAATTCTAATAGCGGGTTAGTAGTTATCGTTTTTACAAAAAAATTCTAATGGCGGATTGGTAACTACAGTCGCCCAGACCTGCGAAACCGAGCACCTGTGTCACCGCTGCGGCTCTCTCCGCCTCTTTTGTGATCTCTCCAAATATCCTAAAAGCGGAATTGGCGAAGACTTGTCAAAACTTTGAAACTCGTACCATCTGTCGGCAATAGTGGGCGGAAGATACGGATCGCGGCCAAATTTGTTGTTGTAATCGGCGACGAATTG
Source organism: Hymenoscyphus fraxineus (assembly GCA_900184765.1). Classification (NCBI taxonomy): domain Eukaryota; kingdom Fungi; phylum Ascomycota; class Leotiomycetes; order Helotiales; family Helotiaceae; genus Hymenoscyphus; species Hymenoscyphus fraxineus. The sequence continues at coordinate 568,142 of LT855413.1, read as the reverse complement.
GCGATTGTTGTGCCACAAATCATAGTTGAGAAGAATGTACCTGTATGTCAAAAGCTAAACTCAGCGGCCGGTCGAAATATGCGAACAGGGAGAGCTTGCCTTCTGAAAGTATTCGTTAAAAGTCTCAGTGGATTTATGAGGAGGTTCCTCGAGTCAAAGCTTTGAGAAATCAAGGGGCGTTCTTTTAACATCCAGGTAGACTTCTAACTTTTTGCCCAAATCTTCGAATACATCCAAAACTTCCTTGTTGGTAGACATAGCACGCTCTCGAGATGGATCAGTATAATCAAGTGGATACAATAATCGAATGGGTTTTCTCCCTTATAGGTGTTTGGTTAGTCCCCCCGAAAAATGGCCAAGCTAGTAAACCGAGTCAGAGAACCGTTTGGCACCAAACCTGTTGTCTGCAAAGAAGAGGGTAGATATTACATCACGTGTGAGGAATGCTAGCACGTCGAGCTGCCTATATAAATACCGCATATCAGTATAGAACATCTGTTGGAAACGCGGTCGAAAAACCGGCTACCAGGTATGATGCCATCCATGGGCATGACTTCGTATGTGGGTTTGAATCCGAAGAAGCCAGCATGAGCAGCTGGTCATCGAATACTCCCGCTTGCTAACCCTAAAGTCAGTAGAGCAAGAGTTGGTTACCTCACGCAAACTAATTGTCTGTTCCAATAGCATAATCGAGCCAGTCATAGGAAGTAAGAGCAGAGCCGCTTCCAGACCTGCAACCGCCTGGAACAATATACCCGTCTCCTCGAGGATTGAAAGGGGCGTGCGTATCAATCAATTCTCCGGTCGGAATCTCTCGGTCAGCAAATGTTGTGGTCTTCGTCTTGCCAACGATGATAGCTCCGAAATCGATCAAGTTCGGGACGCTGGATACAGATTCAGCACTAGGTCGGTACAGCTGCCTGTAACTTCTGCTCGATCCGGCAGTTTTTGCACCTTTCAAGTTGTATATATCCTTCACTGCAATGCGAGCGCCGTGAAGGGCCTTTCCCTTGTCAACAGAGAAGTAATATCTGGAAGGCACAGCAACAGATTCGCAGGGGAGAAGACAGAGACATCACATGGGAGGTAACTGGGCTTAGTTAATTTGTGAGCTCTTACATAGATGAGAATACTGACGATGAATCATGCTCTGTATTGGGAATAATAGTCAAATGGAATGCTTCTAAAGTATCTTCGTACAGTCTCCAAGCTTGAAAGAGGTTTTGTCCTTCAGTAAAGTATGGCCCAGCTTTCCATGACTGGACGCTAGCATACTCCCAGTTCTGCATTGCATGTTTATTTAGAACATCGATCGCAGAAGGCTCCAAACAGAGCTTGGCAGAAGCGGAGTTTACATAAGTGACAATAACTACCTGCAAGAAGTCTAGATTCAATACATCATCTTTATTAATGAACTCCGAAATTATTTTTTCCGCCCAAGAGTCATTCAGGGTCAGACCAGTACTCTGAAGAACTGTGACTGTTTTAAGTGTCGATGCCTTGAATGGGAGATACTTAACAATAATGAACACGTAAACTGGAAACTTCTATAATCGGGATTGAGTTACTGACTCCGACTGTTTTAGGGTAAGCATGGTATGGGCCCGCAGTCAGCGTAATCCAAGAATTAGGCGCCATGTTCCGTCGAGTTCGGATGAAACGTTGATGGAATTCTAGGTATGATTGGAAAAACGGGTTCGTAAGATTTTCCAGGTATACTATTGCCGTCGATTAACGGTATACAGATTCCGAATGCCAAGGGTGACACAGTATTGAGTCAGTCAAGAGGGAAAGAGGGTGAATAAAAAAAGGGGCAGAAATCTCAGCTGCTATTTGCTGTCTCCCCCCTTTCCCCCCAACTCACACCGCATAACCCTAACCCTAACCAATACCAAAACAGGAATATCAGGCTGACTGTGTGACCTACAAGAAGCGAGCCACATAAGGTAATCACGGTAAATGTCGTCCGTGTAACACACTGCTTGAATGAAACATGACAATTCGCCATTTCATTTGGTAATAGTCAGTCACTGTATAATCGATGTGCCACAGGACTTGAAACGAAGGGGCTGAACGACCAACAATCGAAGGACCTGCTCGCCAAGTATCTGCCAGCTGAGCTCGTTGAGTCGTTGCTGACCGACATGACGTGGAATCGTGGAAGCGGATGGGCGGTCTCCCTATGGGCATCTCGCTGGCTGGAGTGAATAGCAGTAGGCATCTAAACTGGACTAGCGTACTCAAGGACTATTTAAGAGACCTGAACACCTAGCTAGCTACCTACTTAATACAACCACTTCTTGACCCACATCTATTTCACATCACATATTATTTACTGCTGGCGGTTTCATAAGTGATAACCAGTGCTCGCTTAAGACCTACCTTGAAATGCTTAATCACCCGGAATCTGCCAAAAGGCTCCATGATTACAAGCTTTGGGGAGACACTCCGGGCAACCAAAACACAATGGCCACGCAATGGCTTAGTACGAAGCAAAAGCTCGAGGCCACAGGAAAGAGCCTGGCTCTCTCATTAATCGGGCTCCTGGTATTCTTTTCAAGAGACAACATTCCCGAGTCGGTGTTTGTTCTGACTGGCGAAGGCGACGGTGGCGGTCATATTGAGATTCCGGACAGGTTTCCTGCCCTGAAGGAGCTCGCAAAGCAGGATAAGCTGTTGGAGGCCAGTTCAAGCTTATTGAGCCAGTCATTGATCAGCAAAGTTGACGAGAAGAAAATATTCTCTATTAATCCCTCGATGTACACTATCGTTTTCGAAGCAATGACCCCTTCGGAGAAGCAGGAATCTTACGAAAATGCGGCATACTTGCTCTACCGCAACTTTCCCGGCAAGGCGAAGGATGGCGAGGATATGAAGATGAGATGGAATCTCTGCAATACCTATTTTCCCCACGTCCTGAAGCACCTTGAACGTGCGGAGGAGGGAAAGGTCGTGAAGTCGGAATACTCCGCTCAGATGATCATGAATACTGTTCGGTAAGTCCATCAATATTTTACCTCCCTGAATATTGACTAACTGGCTTGTTGTAGATATGCATGGGAGATTGGCGATTTCGGCCAAGTGAAAAGCTTGTTAACAAAATGCCACCAAGCCTGTCAAGAAATCAAAACCGTTGACACTGGCTTGACCGAGGCTGAAGCACTCCACTTTGCTGCGTGGCTAAACGCAAAAATGGGCAAACTTGCCCCCGCCAAAACTCCTTCAGAAGCTGTTATAATGACCAAGCAAGCTTTGGATCTCCGCCTCAAGCGATTACCCAAGGACGACCCAATCATTGGAGGGGCATACGGAAATTTGGCCATGTTTACCATTGCAACGGCTGAGTATGAGGATTCACTCAAGTATTCTCAGGACTGCTTGGATATTCGTATGCTAAATGAGAAGAATGAAACGACTAATATCTCAGTGACCCACAATTACTTCGGCTGGTGTTACGCGAAAATGGGCGATAATGAAAAGAGTCGTTGGGACTCCTGGAAAGTTTCCGGGAATTTTGAAGACGCGGATGCGTGCTACAAGACCGCTCAGGAGTACTATTCGAAGGCTGAAAAGAGTTTCAAAGAGGGTATCAATGTCCTCGAGAAGAATTTTGGTGCTCGAGCGAGAAAGGGGCCTCAGTAAGTAGCAAACTTTCAGGACAGCATGAAATGCTGACATCGCTTTTAGGATTATTTGGCCCATGTATGCCCTCAGTAAGATTGTTAGCAACCCAAATCCCAAGTTCTGGTCCTGACGCTTTTTAGGGAATCTTTGCCTGTCTCTCGGCCGTGAAGACGAGGCCTACCAGTTACATACAGATGCACATAACCTCGGTATATCTCTGTATGGTTCTACATCACCTAGAGTCTTTATTTGGCAATTCAAGGATGCCTGGCATGATTATCACAAAGGGAAATATGCATTGGCGAGGTATGGGTCATCTCAAATTAGCTCCCTCTTCACTGCTAACACCCGGTGAAGACAGAAATCTGAAGCCTTGCTCAACGAGATGAACCGCCAAAGCTTTTATATTGGGCATGTTGCTAGAACGCAATACTTTCTTTCCCGAATCCTAGAGGCCCAAGGTGATTCAGTTGCGAGCCAAAGATTTCTGGATGACGCTATCAAAAATGCAGAGACACTGAATGGGGAGGGTTGGAGACCAACGAGAGGCGAACAAGACTTTGATGACCTGGTATTCTTTCATGATCGATAATATTCCGCTTAGCATGGAAACCTTTTGTGTCTAATGTTGCATTTCCTTGGAATCTACAATTTTGAACTTCATACATGGCAACTGTGCTATTGTAACCATAGTTTTCTCGCGTTAATTGATACTGCGATTAATTGATCTATTATTACGTATAGTAGAATAGACGACAATATTTGATCGACTCTCCGTACAGAGTTCTTTCGCAGACCTGGGCACGATGACGATAATTATCGTACTATCGCGATAAATTATTCCTACAATACCTATAATTATTGTCTAAAAAGTAACGATAATCGATAATTTGTAGCTAAAATTAATATTTTTACAGGGTTATTTAAGGGTCCTTTTCAGAGGGTTTAGGGAAAATTATCCTCGAGGTCGGTTATATAACAAAGACGTAACCTTTACCCTAAAATAAAACATTACTATAGATTACAGTTTTAAGTAAAGCTCGGTACATCCCTAGAGAAGTAGTCAGATTTATAGCATGTAGTACTAGTATTATTAGTAGGTCTTAGATTTAAGTACTCTTATTAGTCCGGAGCCGGATTTATAGTTTTTCTACGTCTGTACGCTAATTATCAATAAGTTATTGATTATTGCCAAAAAGATAATAATTTATTGTTACTATATTCACAATATCGATATTTTATCGTAGACCCTCCGATATCGAAACGTTATTATCGTGCCCAGGTCTGTTCTTTCGTATTTTGATGAATAATAAGCGTCAATCAATAATTACAGCATAATACCACGCAAGACCTAAGGTCTATTTGATACAAATCAAGCTATTCCCAGATTATCCTACAACAGTAGGCGATTATCTCTAGAAAGTACAAAAAAAGAGACACAGCAAAACCCTAAGGGTAACGTGGCTCGTCGTCCGCTTCAAAAGTGAATAAAGGACAAATGATATTGTAAAGGCAGAGAAAAACGTTCCTGTTACATACATTAATATCTAAAGAGATAAAACCATCAATATTAAATGTCGATTACTAGAACCCGCCAAACAATCCAATTGCAAACCAACCAATCCACACCCGGTACAAACCAAAAGAAACTCCACTTTCAGTGTTAGGTGGACTCGGTACTACCTACGTTGAGTGTTTGGCGGAAGGTATTAGCTTGATTTTCACGTCTGAAGACTCTTTAGTACGAATTTTGCGGCCACAGCTCCTACCAAGAGGAGAGGATGGCACGATATGACCCATTTGAAGTTTGGCTATACTAGTATGTGGAACTGTTGTATATGTCGGATATATGTCCATTGTCAAGTTGGGGTTTCGTGTATAGGAAGATCGGTTATGTAGTGAGGCCTACCAATCCTCCTTCATGAACTGTTTATTCTGGATTGTTCATTTCGTTTTGAATTGACATTAGGATTGTAGTGAACGTTTCACACGGAGAAGAAGTTTCGAACTGCCCGACAGTTCGTAATTTTGTTCTATATAGATATTAGAATAGAAGATTACCCTATAGAAGGTAGCTTCTAGGTGTATTTGCTACTGCCTAAGAAGAACAACTGTGTCTGAATCGAAAACACACACTGCGATGTGGGATCTGAGGAGGAATAACATAGCCTAATCCCCGGCTGTAAGAGGAAGCTTTATCTGTTTATTTAGGGAGAATAAACCGGTCTGAGTAATCTATATAATAGGGCGGGCCTACCAATAAAACGTCTGATCTGCGTGTTAAGAAGTCCACTTTTTCAAATCACACAATCGTCTTCCACTTCAATGCTACCTCGTCATCACTAGGAGCTTAGATTATACACCAAATTCTGTCTCAAACATATCTGACCATCGAACTGAATCCCCCTTTTCCAAGCGATCAACCCACTGACTCACTTGTTTGATAAAAACCTCCGTATTACATTGTAGGAATGCCTCGAAAAAGTCCACTTTTCTATAGTTCTCCTCCTCGGGCCAGTCAGGCCAAAGCTGCCTCATCCTCACTCGATATATGTTTCGAAGCTGCGTTGTCTCATACTCCATCCGATGGATCCAATAGAGTTCGTTTTTGCCCTCATCATCCAGTTTGTCCGGGTCATTGTGTTCATCCGAAGCTTCAGCGCCCGTCTCTTCATTCATGTACTCGTCCTTGATCGGCTCATCTTCCCGTATTTGACCAGAGAGAAAGCGAGGTGGTATGGTAGCCATCCAGGTCGGCATCGCCGAGACACCCTCCCAGTCAAGAAGAGTCGTGATCTCACCTTGCTCGTTCAGTAGAATATTGCTTAAGGTCAGGCCATTGTGGTAGAGAGCCGTCGCTACGGCGTCCTCCTGGGTGGGAGGGAAGATGTTGGGAAGGAGGGACAAGAGTCGCTGGGCTGCTTCCTGAACTTCCTCTGCATCCTCAGCATCGCTTGCAGCCTCGCTTGAAGCATCGTCATGGTTTCCTTGCTTGATAATCGCCGCCTTCTCTAGGATGATGAGGCGCAGGTTTGCGTGCAACCAGTCATGACTCGAGCGATAGGGTCCTCGGGGAACGTCGTAGCTGAGGCGATTGCGCATGTACAACTCGTCAGTGACCAGCCGGCCAGGGACGACGGTTGCGAGAGCTCCCTCAGCCTCCAAATCCAGAGTGCCGATGTTCTTGAACGCATCATCCGATTTGCCCCCGCGGGCCCCGCGGGACAACTCGGCCTGAAAGTCAGCAAGACGCTGCACCAAGGCAATTTTGCTCTCCATCGCCAGCGTTCGCCAGCGCTGGCGGGCTGGAATGCCGGGCATCATCTCCATGAGAATCCATTCGAAGCCAATTTGGTTGTTGTTGCTGTCGTCAAAGGCCACCACGGTTGGCACAGGAATGTTGGTGTAGCCCCGCACCCATTGCAGCGTCGCGACCTCCCCGCGGGTCTTGAAGTGAGGATATACTGGTAGTACAACCTTGATCAAGAGCGACCGACCGGCGCCAGACACCGAGTAGAGCTTGTGCATCGCATCTTCAGTGCGGAGCGAGACAGTGCAGGACTCCGCGGGCGGGATCACGAGTTGCTGGCGGCAAACGTGCTCGATAGCCTCAATCGAGGGTTCTTTGGTCCACCGCGGGACGAGACCGATGACCCTCTCTTCCCATTCAAGCCCGTCCTGGCTATTGCGAGACATATTTGGCGGTTGCATCGAGATGTTTGCTTGCGTTGGCCGAGATGTTACCTTGGCCAGGCATCTTAACACCTGCAAACTCTTCCATTTATTTCCCTTTGGATGTGATGTTAGTGAAGGGTCATCTAAAAATGCCGGAGGTCACTTCTGCAATATAGAGTCGCCAGATTTAGGTTTACCATTAGTGTGAAACCGGATGCAAAAGTCTTAAACATAGGTTGGGTTGGGCGTGGGCGTGCCTAGCTTTTTCCCCAACCTACCCCTGTGGGAGCATGGGTCAATGGTTTGCTGTATGAACACCTGGATATCATCGGACCGGGTCGAAAAACAGTCGAAATGTTAATGGTTCACTAGTAAGAAGCTGTTGATATTCCATACATAGGTAATAAGGTAAATATATTTTGATATTTCTGTATTATTTATCTACTCACTGGGTAATTCTCTTTCTACCTATTAATTTATGTATAAAAAGAACAAACTAGCTTTTGCTATTACCGTAAATCTACTTACACTTACCTATAAAGTTAAGTGAGAAAATCTTGGTAGTAGAGCAGGGGGTGGAGGGCTAAAGAGATAAGGATTTGCACTTGTAGTTAGGCACGTATTGAAGCCGAGATCGTGGAGCAGTCAAATGAAGGGCGGGAAAGGGCAACCACGAAGTATATATAGATAGTATGCTTGGTTAACTTAACTTGAAACGATCGTACAGGCAAATACGAAATACGAGAGCGACAAGAAGAACGTGTTCGTAAAGTGGATATAAATGGATACAAGTGGATACGAAAATGCGTTGAGGCTGAATTGCTTGGAAACGTTGCCCAGGACTTCGTTTTTAGGAAAAGATGTTATGAAGATGTCAGTGGATTATGGACATCTGTGTTCCTACGAGGCATCCTTAATCAAGCTCAGGGGCCACAATAATATAAACCATTCCTTGGCCTGTTCACCAGACTGTGATGTGAGTACAGGGGGTAGACAGCAAAGAGTTACACCATGTCACGTAGATCATATTGTAACCCACTATATGAGGGGCCTTTTAGTACCTTTTATACTGTTCCCTAGATTCTTGTTTCTTAATAAGCACTTCAAATCCGCGTTCTATTGGCTGAAACCCTTGTTTTTTTTAGCTAAGATATATTGTATAAGAGTACCGTGGTAAGTCGTCCTTAAGGAAAATGGGTGGATATGTCTCGTATACTTGCCAAGGGGTAGCAGAAGTTAGAAGATTACTTTTATGGTGGCCGTTAGCGACCCTCTGGCGCAAAATCGGAAAATCGACTTTTCGCGAAAACACCGTTTTTACCAATCTAGTTTAATATCCTAGAGTCGCGATGTGGATTTATTCCTTGTTCCTCGGATCCCCAAAGAGACTCTAGGAACGGTTGTGTGGGTAAGAACTGACTTTTGGACTTCTTACTACATTGGGTAAAGCCCCACGACTTATTACTACATTGGGAAGGAAAAGTGGGTGCGATAAGTCAGCCGTAGGAACACCAAAACTTGGAAGCGCGAAGGCGGCTCGTAGCGGCACTTCCACCTGTCGGAAAGACATATAAATCGGGGACAAGATACTACTTAATTGACCCTACAAATCGGTCTTATTTTCATGTTGTTCCGACATATGTGCATGCGGCTACGTAGCCATTTATGTGCAGGTGAGGCTCAAGTGCGCATGCGGCTCTCGGGTGGAGCCCTGGCCGACCACTCACAGGTACCCCGAGGCTTATCCGTATATACGAAGCGATACGAGTTCTAGCCCACACAACGGCTTTAAGAGTCTCTCCTGAGACTCTTATACTGAGATTGCGTTTTTACATATAACTACTACTAAAATTAATATATTTACGAAATAACTAGTTATTATAACTATATATATTAAAAAAAGGCGAATATATATATAAAGTTATTTATAGATACTAAATTTATTTATATTTAACGATTTATAGTATTATAAATAATAGATTTATAGTTTTTTCCTCGTATCTTTATATACTAATATACCCTAATTCTCTACCCTTTTTCTACTACTAATTTATATAATATATTTATAAACTATTTGTTCTAGACCTAGTAAACTTATTAGTATTTAATATTCTTTTAAAGTTAATTATTTTATTATATCTTTTTATATCTATTATAGAAAAGCTATTATTAAAGGCTCTAAATATAGTAATCTATATAGCTATCTTTAAGTTAAAGAAGAGAAGCCTTCGATAAATAGAAAACCTTTTAAAAAACCTTATATAAAATCTACTAGTACTTCTAGTTCTACTACTACTTTTACTTCTATACTAATTAAGTTATTATTATTAAATAAAGAGAGAATTATAAAGGATAAGGTTAATTATTACTTAGATAATAAGACTAATTAAAAGAATCTTAATAAATAGTTAGATTATTAAAAGTATACTTTAAATCTTTAAAATAAGGCTAAAGAGAAGAATAAAATAGAAGTAGCGAAATTAGAAGGTAAGAATAATATTAAACTAAATATTTAATACTAAAAAAAGGATACTTTTTATTATTTAATTTAAGTAATACTTTATAAACGTCTACTAAAAAAGGCGGTCTTCTTAGGCCTAACCTATACCTTTAAGTTTAATAAGCGTATACTAATTAGTACTAAGGATTAAGTAAATATATATATTCGCTTAGTTATTTAGTAGCTAAATACTTTTAAGGAGTATAAGAAGGGTTTTTCTAACGTTTTAAAAGAAAAATAGGCTAGTAGAATAGTAAAGTTTAGTTAATTATTAGGTAGAATAACACTTATAATAATTAATATATTTAATAATAGTAACCTTAGAACTTCTACTACTATTACTATAATTAATATAATATTTAAGGTAAAATAAGTTATATACTTATTCTTTCTAGTTATTTATAAGGATAAGATACTAAAGATTATAGAGGAGAAGGAAGAGAAGGTATTAAAGGTTAAAAAGGGAAAGAAGAAGGTTAAACTTCCTATTTATAAGGCCTCTAGGTCTAAAAGGTTAGCTTACTATAACTCTTCTAATTCTAATATTAGCTTATTAGACTCTAGGTCTAGTTCGCCTATTAAGAGAGCTAAGGTTAGGAAAGTACCTATTATAAAACTAGTAAAGGAGGAGCTAAAGGTAGAAGTTAGCTTAGTTTTTATAAATACTAATTCTAATAACTTTAATCTAGTAAATAACTTTAATCTAAAATTAGACCCTAACGTTAAAAGTAAGCTTTTTATTAATCTATAAGGCCTAGGTAAGCGTTTATTAAAGACTCCTAAGTAATTCGAGCTACTAGGAAAGTAATCTAAAGTAGTAGATATAGTAGTAGAGGTAGTAAAAGTATTATTATTAAAGGAGTAGTAGTATAATAGTAGAATAAGGTTAAGGCTCCTTTTTAAGCCTCTATTATTATATAAGAGTATACGTAACCTTTTAAGTTACTTCTTTACCTTTATACTCTTTTAGTTTATATATTTTATTTATAATTATTCTAAGTTTTATTATCTATTAGAAGTAAATATAAATAAGTATTTTTCTCTATATAAATATAAGTTTTAAACGTTATTTTAGTAGTAATAAATAAGGATATATTAATTATTATTTTTTAAAATATTTATATAAAATAGTTATTAGTAAGTATTTTTAACCTTCTCTCTACTACTCTACTACTTTACTATACTATATAATTTTAATAAAAATATATCTATAACCTTTATAAACCTATATTTCCTTAATTTAATACTTATTTTATATTCTTTAAATTATTTAGTTTATAAAATAATTTTATATAAAATACTTACTTAGTACCTAACTATTAATATAACTATTCTTTAATCTAAATAGAACTCTTATAAAGAGTATCTATCTAAACTATATATTATAAGAGATAAGTTCTTATAATTTATAATTAATTAAATAAATATAATTCTAGGTAGAATTTAAGCTAGGTAAAGTATTAAAGTCTATATATATAATTTATATACTAATTTATTAAAGCCGGGACTCCTATAAGCGTTAGTTTAAGAAGTAGAATTTTCTACTAAAAATTATAAACGTAGTTAATAATCCTAAAGTAATTCGAATTACTATAATACTCTAGTATAAGAACTACTACTATAAATATATTCTATAAGCCTTAAATTAATTCTATAAAATATAGATATCTAATTATTAACTCTATTATTTTCGTTTTTAAAATAAACTCCCTCTTTATTAAATAGGTCCTCTTACTATAGAATAAGATTCTAAGCTCTTAAAATAGATTATAAAGAAGTATTACTCTAGTTAAGCTACGTAATATAAATATTATATAACGTATATATACCTATATTAAAAGCTTCCCTTTTTTATAAGTAAAAGAGAGATTACTTATCTAAATTATTAAATAGCTCTTAAGTCTACTAAAATATATAAGAACTACTAAAAGAGAATTTAGATATAATATATTATTAAAGGTCTTAGTTCTACTAATATATAGTTATAATTTACTAACTAAATTTATCCTAGGGCTAAATCGTATCTAGTTAGTAAATAACTATAATAAACTCTTATTCTATAGCTTCTAGATCTATAGTACTATTAATATATATTTATATAAAATACTTACTTATTTTATCGGCTACTCGAATTATATATAAGTTACTATTATAAAATACTATCTTTAACTTATTAAGTAGTATAAATATCTAAAGGTAGTATAAGTAAATAAAGGTATAAAGACTCTTTTAATAATAGTATACTATCTAGCGTTTAAAAAGAAGAATAAACCTTATTTATAAACCTCTAAGACTTAGGTATATAGTACTTCTATAAAGAATTAAAGGATTAAATACTAGTAGAGAACACTAATTAATTAATAGATAAACTAATAGATAAGATACTTTTAAAGCTTAGAGTAGATAGGTCTTTTTAATAGGTTAAAGTATAATCGAATTATACTATAATATATCTATATAAACGTTATCTACTACTAAATTAAAGAGTTTATTAAAACCTATAACTATTATTCTATTTAAAAATAATATTAAAAATAGTAGAATATAATATAAAGAAAGCTAAACGAACTTTATAATTATTTAAAGAATAATACTTATAATTATTCTTATAAGATAGACTAGGAGTTATAGGATAATATATAAAAGGATATTTCTTTTTATAATAATACTAAATATCTTAATAATAAAACCTATAAACTTTATAATAAACTTAAGGCTTCCTAGCTTTATAATAGTAATAACGATTTTAATCTATTAAATAAGATTTAAGCTAGTATTAATTAACCTTATACTAAGTTTTATTTATATCTTTACTAGGCTCTTTTTTAAGCTTATAAGAATAGTTATTAAGTTAGAGAACTTATTATACTTGTTAATAGAAAGAAATTAATTAGTATTATAAAATAACTTATAAAGGAAATACTTAAAGAAATAGAAAATAGACTATAAAATACTAGTAGTAAGATAAGAGTAGATATAGAAGTAGAAGTAGAAGTAGATTTAAATAGTAAAGCTATTTATAATAAAGCTAAATAGCTTTAATATATTAAACTAGACGTACTAAATAATAAGGAATAAGCTAATAATACTAGAAGTAGTGTTTATTTCGAGCCTAGACCTCTTTAATAGATTATATAATAACTTAGTTAATATAATAATATTTCTAGACTTTTTAGTAGTAGTTTTAGTAGGGGTTACTATAGAATATATTACTAGTTCTATATGTTTTTATAATATAATAATACTACGAATTATTAAATATAAATAAAATTAGTATACGCGAATAGCCTTATATTAATATTCCCTTATCCCTTATCCGTAAATATTATAAATATATAGTAGTATTAAAGGGCGCTCCGCCATACTAATTTAGGTAGTGTACACCCGTTTTTGCGAAAAGTCGATTTTCCGATTTTGCGCCAGAGGGTCGCTGCTAACGGCCACCATACACTTTTCAAACCACTCAGAGATAAGCTTTCTATGGGTCCCTAGGTGGAAGGGATCTTTCACTCATAAAAAAAAGGCCTTCGCCGTAGTGAGTGTACGGAGCAGCTACTCTAAGTGGCTAGGAGCGTACAGAACGGATCTACAAGCCCTCCCCTACCACATCCACCCATTTTCCTTAAGGACGATTTACCACAGTAGATCTACTTTGTAACGTAGTCCGTTGATCTTATTGAGCTAGCGTGGTGTGAATCTTAGCTGTCCACCCCCTGTAACTGGGTAAAAGCTATGCTGTAGTAGGATAAAGCGCCTGCCAAATGCTTCTTTGCTCTGACGTGAGCACACCCAAAGGAATGTTCATTTGCTTTAACATGCAATTTCCTTTTTTGAGTGACTTTACACAATTGATGCTTTTCTACGACTGCGAAAATGTCGTTCCAAAGTATCCCTTCTAGACCAGAGAGTTACGAAGTATATGAAGTACGAAGCACAAAACAGATGTGGGGTCAGAGTGGGTGCAAGTGGATCCAATGACTGTGTCACATTGAGGCTCAAACGCTTGGGACTCTATTCTTGTTCGCTGAGCGACCTTGTTTGCGGGGTAGTTGTGCTAAAAGTAGGCTCTTTTACTCCACTTTGACTGCAACTTTCTTTTGTAATTCTGGGGTCCCAAAAGGATATAATGCACGGGGCCACAATGTTATACGTTACTCACCATCTCTTTTTTTCATCATCAACACTCACTCTCTTGTTTCATTATCATCATTCTTTTGTCTCATTATCAACACTCTCTTGTCTCATTATTTTCACATATTGTCTTGTATCTTAATTTTCAATAACTACCGGCAACTCTATCACTATGCGAATCAATTCTCTCGTCTTGCTTCTCTCCCTCTTCCTTGGCTTTACCATAGCTTCGAAGGTATCAAAAGCCCTCGAAGAATTCATCGCCTCAATTCCAGCAGCCAAACTTCAGGGCCTTCCAAAAAAGCCGGGAACTATCCATAAAAACGAACATTTCCGCCTGGATATGCAGGGCGTGAGTTTTTCATAGTCTGCCCGAGTGATTGCGAAGGCTAATCCTTATATACAGCTTACCACCGTAAGAAAAAATAGCCCTCCTCAGTCGCACAACCTTCAAATTCAGGCGAATCGCGAGAGTAAGAACAAACAAGTGGCCAAAATTGCACCGGCCACCGTCGCTGGGGCTGTCAAAGTTCCAGTTGCGGCTCCTTGGCCGGCGGAGCAAGTCAGGAAGGCTTTCGCGAAGACAATCGTGGTCTAAGCTTACGATTGAGAATTTATTTGTTACCGTTCGGCAACTAGAACCCGATTCTATATGTATATATATTTATGTCTGTAACGCACACTTTTCATTCTCGAAATAATAATACAGTTTAACAAAGTTCTAAATTTCGAAGTGCCTTAAATCTGTCTTACTAGCTAACAGAGGACTCAAATCTTATAAAAAGCCCCGCCACCAGCCGCTTCTCACGAAGCGAGTCTCTCACATGCGTCTTTTCTAAAAACCTGACCGGCAAAACGGCAGAAACGAAAACAGTGAAGCGTTTTACCCTACTTTTAGATGCCGAACCATCTCGTCAGGGAAAGCACATAGAAGGAATAAGCAGACGCGCCCTCTATACATATTGAGAAGCAAATCCAAACCATCCAACGATTTGACTCGCCACCTCAGAACCTATTTTGAGACTCATTAACTGATATTCCCCCGCTTTATGATTCGATACTTTCCGGTGGCTATCAGACATCGCATAGCGCAACAGATATTCGCTTGCTTAGCCTGGAAGCATTAGATTATTAAATAATCAGAATGTACACACATGTTAGGTAACACGGAAATCGGAACATAGAATCATAAAGGATTGTGGTTATTAAGAGCTAGTAACATGAAACTAATATTTTAAAGTTATCTTGGATGTATCCCCAAATCATCAAAATTTACCAACGAGCGAGTATTCATATGTGTGTATTTTAACTATGCTAGGGCTCCAGTGTAAAGTTGTTCTAAGTTAGGTGTCTACGAGTAGAGTAATGAAACGCTTGGTATAGAACAGGATAGCGCCTTTTTATTTCTTGGTAGTAATTCTTATAGAACGCCCTCTTTTATCTTAATACGAGGGGAGCCCATTTGGGAGAGACGGGCGGAATCCGCGATATGTAACAGCTTTCTAATCTTTTAGGACCGGTAACAGGGACGGGAACTTTGTATAGGACGCCTCCAATATATTTAGCTTCCTATTCTTCTTATATTATTATTCTACCTCAATTGTGACCATAAAACATTCGTTTCCAAACAATTCTAAATTTCGCTTTATTATTGCTAATTCAGGCGAGTGTAAGAACAAACAAACAGAAGGTAGAGACCATAAATCTAGTTGTAAAATACACTAAGAAACCAGCTCTCTAGAGGAGCCGGAGTTAATAATTTCAGTAATACATTTATCTATTAGATATACTCTAAATATGCACTTTACTATCCGCGGAATACGATCTTTTCCATTCCCTTCATACTCCCCTCTAGCCTCCAATTTCTTAACAACTCCTCCCACTTAACAATGCCCTTTGGATAAATCCCCCATCTCACAGGTATGTCCTCCGGCTTACCCTGTCTGTTGTAGTATCCAGGTGGGCATGTTTTATGAAACTCGGTTCTCATACTACTCCCTTCTTCAATTTGCTTTCCCCAGTCCTCAACCGCATCTTCTGATGGTTCGATAGCCTCGATTCCCTCCCTCAAACACTTGGCAATGACTTCAGCTATGTGCTTTCCAGCAACATTAATCGTATGTGTCTGATTGGCTGTGACACCGGCCTGCGCAGGCCCAATGTTGAACACGTTTGGGAAATCACGAAGATGAATGCCAAAAAGAGTACTCGGCCCACACTCATTCCACTTTTCATCATACGTCTGCCCTTTCTTGCCTACCAGTTTAATACCCGTTCGCCTGAACAAAGTGAAGGCGGCTTCAAACTCAAACCCGGTCGAGTAAATCAGTAGGTCAACTGCATACTCTTTTCCATTCGCTACGACCCCAGTCTCAGTCAAATGGCTTACTCCCTGCCCATTCGTATCGACAAGTTCCACGTTCGGCTCGTTAAATGTAGGGAGATACTCATTATTGAATGCCGGTCTTTTACACATAAATGCGTACCAGGGCTTTAATTTCTCTGCTGTCTGTTTGTCTGTCACCGTATCTTCAATTCGCTTCCTGATACTTTCCATGAGTCTAAAATCAGCCGCTTTGAAGAGCTCCGGCAGCTCTCTTTCCTCTATCACGATTCCTGCCTTTTTGGCTTCTGAGTGTATGGTTCGCATCGTGAAGGCTTCGAGCCCTTCGAGTGCGGTGCATTCGACATCGTCATCTAGGAGATCGCCTTGTAGTATATTTGCAAAATCGTCGAGAAGCTTTTTCTGCCACCCTGGTTTAAAAGGAGCTAACATTGAAGGATCAGTGCGGTAATTGTCTCTAACCGAGATTGTTGATGGCGTTCGTTGAAAGATGTAAAGCTTTTTAACATCTCCTGCAAGCTTGGGGACAAGTTGAACAGCAGAAGCCCCCGTTCCGATGATACCCACCGTCTTGGTACGCAACTTCTCCATGTTACCATTTGAGTCCCCGCCAGTTATTTGGTAATTCCAACGGCCGGTATGAAAATGATGACCTTTAAAGTTCTCGATTCCTCGAACGTCGGGAAGCTGAGGTTTGTGGAGCGTGCCAGTCGCCAGGACAACAAATTGCGAGATGAAGTGGTCATTATGGTTGGTATGAACGTGCCACCGTAGAAGAGTATCGTCCCATGAGATGGACGTAATTTCTGTTTGAAGATGTGCATGTTGTAGAAGATCCCATTTTTGTACAATGCGGTTGCAGTGAGCGCGGATCTCAGGCCCATACGAATACCTATCTACGGGAACATAACCCGTTTCCTCAAGGAAGGGTAGGTATATCATGGCTTCTACATCACAACTAGCTCCTGAACATCGTCAGCATATTAATATCTATAATGCTTGTACTATGGTAAAAGAAAAACAAATTGAATTACCGGGATACTGATTCCAATACCAAGTTCCACCAAAACCCGCACCTTTCTCGACAAGAACAAAATCATGCACATCCTGTTGCTTCAATTCTACCGCCGTTACCAAGCCTCCAAATCCACCTCCCACTACCAAGACCTTTACTTTCTTTTCAATCTTGGCCCTCACCAAAGGAGCCGCCCATGGATCTTCTTTGAATTGAGCAAGCGTGCCCTCGGCTTCCTTGAATTGCGCGACGCCATCGCTACGCAATCGTTTATCACGTTCTTCCTTATACTTGGCCGTTATCGATCCCGTATCGAGTTGATGTGCGTATGTCTGAAGTGGATGGAATCTCGAGAACCCTTGCTCATCTTTTTCTTGGAGGCGTTCTGTTGCTGAATCTCGATATTTGATGTCGCCAGGAGGAGCAGTATCTGGAGTAGAAGTCATTGCGATATAGTGGAGTCCCCTGAACAACCTAGCCAGTAACATATGAATAATTTGGAAGATTTTGAATATCAGTTTAGTGAGGCCACGGTCTTGATACTTGACTATAGAAACATTTAGTCCTGGGAAGTAAGTTCTTGGTGCTTACGCAGTTGAATCATCCCTTGGGCGTCATTGGACTCCCGCCGCAAGGATTTAGCGTTTGGAATTGTTGTTTACTGGCGCATATTTTCGGGGCTCTACACCGACAATAATTATGCGCAGATATGGATTCTGTCATCGGTGCCAATGATAGCCACAAAAGGTGTGCATTTCATGAAAAAGTCGGGCTAAACCCCCTAACGCTCTCAGCATCCTGGAAAAATATATTAAAGCAAAGTTCCACCCTATTCGCACTTATAATAGAGTTGATTCCGACTGGAATGGTATAATTGACTCACATCATTGTTAGGCCTGTATTAGTGAGCAGATCCTTTTCTCCGCTCCAAGTTCATACGGAATACTCGGGGTTGCAATCTGGAGCCCGGCCGAAAAAGTAAACCCCGCATCGAAACTCGGAGCGTCAATTTTGTCAAGGTTATAACTTGCAGTTCCAGTCAATATCAAAATAGTCACAATATTAATCGTTTTGATATTTCATCAGAAATTTATAGCTTCTTTTGCAAAGATGTCTCCAACAACAATCTATCTAAGTTTGGTCGTGGCGGTAGGGATTCTCATTCAAAACTATCTATCGAGAAGAGCATACAAGAAAGCGAAGCTTCTTCCCCACATACCCTTGGTCCAATTCGAAGACAACAATACCCAAGAACGATATATCACTAGCACCAAGGATGTCATGCACAAAGGATATATTCAAGTACGAGGTATCATCTGGTGTAAAACAGATCAATACATGTTCTGACTTATTCCTAGTACAATAAAGTGGGCCAAGCTTTTCGGATTAGGAATCCAGTAGATGAAGGAAGTCCTCAAGTCATCATGGCCAAGAAATATTTAGATGAGGTCATGAATGCTTCCGAGGACAAACTCAGTTTCCCGCTGTATTCAATTCAGGTATCGCAAGTTTTTCAGAGCTTCGAGGTCTTATGTACTAAATAATTTAGTCTTTCTTGTTGAATTACAGTGGTTCCGTTTTACCTTCCCACGCAGCCTCTCATGTTACTAGAATAGACTTGAACAAAAACTTAGGCAAATTTACATTCACACCCAAACTTTGTCAAGTTCTAATGTGTCACAGGCGAGTTGGTCGATGGAATGAAAGATGAGTGTATTCAAACTTTCGAGTCCGTAATACCGGAATGCAAAGGTGGACATCACCCTCACCTTATGTTACTACCATAGGATTTGCTAATAATATCAGATTGGGCGATCATGAAACCCTGGGATACGTTCCTACCAGTAATCGCAAGAGTGACAGGAAGAGTGCTCGTAGGAAGTGAGCTGTGCAAGAATCCCGAATGGTTTGGACTCACGATTGCAAACACAACCGGCATCATGAAATCAGCAATGGAAATCCGAGCGAAATACTCCTCACAATGGCAATGGCTTGCACCTTGGACTTACGCGGGAAGAAAGGACCTTCTGAACCTCCGAAAGAGAGCTACACATCTTTTGGAGCCCATCTACAAAGAACGTATTACATCTGGGCAGGCCGACAATCAGAAACACAGAGATGCAGTTCAGTGGCTGATAGACAATGCAGATGGGAAGCCGATCACTCCAGCTCAAATCGTGGACGCAGAATTATTTCTATACATGGCAGGAATTCATAGCACAAGCGCTTCTATTGTATCTATTGTGTATGACCTTATCGCTCATTCCAAATACATCCCAGATTTGGTTGAGGAAATCAAGCAGGTCCTCACAGAGTCCCCCAACTGGTCAAAACAGAGTCTTGCCAAACTTCGGAAATTGGATAGCTTCATGAAAGAAAGCCAAAGGCTCCACCCTGCAGGTCTTGGTAAGGATTCGAAAAAAGGGATGTCAAGTTGTTTTGGCACTGATGATTTGTAGTAACGGTTCAAAGGTCTACTGTCGTCCCATACACATTCTCTGATGGTTTAACTTTGCCGGCGAATACATTTTTATCGTTTCCGACGTACGAGTTCACACACGACCCTGACACATACCCTGATCCAGAGACTTTTGATGGGCTTAGATTCTACCGCATGCGAGAAGATGGCGATGCCACCAAGTTTCATTTTGCCACAGTCTCGCCTGATTCTACTAACTTCGGTGCTGGTTTTCATGCCTGCCCAGGAAGATTCTTCGTAGCACATGAACTCAAGATTATACTGACCGAGTTGTTGCTGAACTATGATCTGAAATTTGAGGTCGGGACTGAGAGACCTCAGGATACTTTCCACGACTTCACCATAATCGCAAGTCGCACCGCGAACCTGTTGATTAGGGAGAAGCATAACGTGTGAAAGGCTGAAGACGATTCCTAGCACCCGGGTATATTCGCGGATGAGGGTCCGATGTTGGTAGAAGGGCTTTCTAACCCCTGTCTGAAAATCCATGATGTAGAGCTCTTTTTAAAATAACCGTAATTAATTTCAACAATAAACTGGGTTCATGAGGCTGAGAGGCAAATTTTGCGCGAATCGGCTTGATTGTAATGAGACTTGCCTGCCGCACATAACGTTAGCCGAATTTTAAACGAACCCCTTTCGGAGGTTACCGTCTGTGTCACGTGGCACGAATTACAAATGTTCCAATTTTGTCAGGGTGTCAGGATTATCACAGCCATCTTATCACATTCTAAAAGAGTTGTATGAATATACATATTTGGCTAGGAGGAATCTTACTGCATTGTGGCGGTTGCTCAGCGTTGCAATATCGAAATAATGCCTTCAAACCGAGGACATTTCCAATCTATCACAATTTTAATATGCTCATGGCGTCAAAAGTACGGCCACGTTGTGTGGCAGTAACCAGTTTGGGGAGCTCTCGCATCAGCTGATTACCATTTTTAATCCTCAAGGCTTAAGTTGTGTCAGTACCCGCGCTGATACTTCCAGCCCTTTGAACGTAGTATGACTGAAGCTTCGCCGCTGCGGCTCAGTCGCCATAGTTGGAAGTGTCTTTAAAATAGAATGTATTTAAAAGAAATGGATGGAATGTTTCTATGTACCTAAGTCCTCCCCTCAGTTCATGATCTTTAACTCTTTTTCAAAATGTCTTTTCGTCAAGTAGTATCA
This sequence comes from Hymenoscyphus fraxineus, assembly GCA_900184765.1. NCBI lineage: Eukaryota > Fungi > Ascomycota > Leotiomycetes > Helotiales > Helotiaceae > Hymenoscyphus > Hymenoscyphus fraxineus. The sequence continues at coordinate 547,204 of LT855413.1, read as the reverse complement.
TTATTCCCTCTCCTTGCAGCAAATATCTGGGCACTTCCTGCACAATCCAATTTGGTTGCACTGAACCAAACTGTACTCGGCAGGCTGCATGCAGCAGAACCATTTGCACGAGCATGTTATAGCGATTATGATGGACAGCCTGTCCAATCTTTTGCAACACAATGTTCGGCACTGCAGGAGCAATATACCTCTGCAGCCTATCGAGCAGAATTCTACAGCGGGTTCATGTATGATCAAGACCATATATGCGCTTCATCTCAAGATCCGCTCCACGCCCAATGCTTGCTTGATCCGACAAATCCCATATCACATCTCTCTTCAAACGATAGTTGCGGACAGGGAAGCGTATCGACTCACTATATCGAAGTCTCTAGCGCTACAGATGTACAAGCAGCCTTCGCCTTTGCCCGGGATCATGGCATCACGCTCAGCATCAAAAACAGCGGGCACGACTACGGAAGTCGTAACAGTCTCCGTGGCTCTCTCGCCCTTTGGACCCGCAAGCTTCAGAAAATGGAGCACCATAGAGACTTCCTTCCTGAAGGTTGTCGATCGAACTTCACTAGTCGCTACAATGCTATGACAGTTGGAGCCGGCGTCAGCTTTAATCAAGCCTATCATTTTGCTGACGAAAACAACTCAACCTTCGTTGGTGGCTCTTCCCCGACAGTGGGTGCTTCTGGTGGATTCGTCATGACAGGTGGCCACGGTCTTTTGACATCCCAATTTGGCCTAGGTATCGACAGGGTTTTGGAATTTAAAATTGTGACTCCTGATGGTATATTTCGTACAGCAAATGCCTGTCAGAACCAGGATCTATACTGGGCACTTCGAGGTGGTGGTGGTAGCACATTTGGGGTCGTGATGGAATCAACCAGCAAGGTGGAGCCGGTGCTTCCGCTCGTCTTCTCCTCGATCAATTTGCCTTCAAATATGACTAACACAACAACCTTCACCCGTATTCTGATGGAGAATGCCATCAGATGGTCAAAGGAGGGTTGGGGAGGTCCCAATGGGCCGAATTTTATGGCAATGGTAAATCCATTCATGAGTTTGGATGAGGCCAAAGAATCCATGGCTCCAATTCTGGAATATACTGCGTCACAAGGGGGTAACATCATCCTAGAGACCCACCCAACCTTTCTCAGTGTCTATGAAAAATACGTATACACAACAAACGAACTAGGAGTCGGCTTCGGAAGTCTTCCAACCAATCGCTTAATTCCAACGGAGCTTCTGAAGACACAACTCGGCCAAACTCAGATTCTTACCTACCTGAACAAACTCATCTCCAAGGGCTTCACACCAACCATCTTCGCCACCACCCCAGCATATTACAGCTACATACCAGGATCCACATCAGCAACACCCGCCTGGAGAAATAGTACCTGGATGGTTACAACGCAGACGCAGTGGTTGTGGAACAGCACTGTAGCTGAAAAGAAGGCCATCGTGTCCAGCCTTAAAGAAATCACGCGAGATTTGGAGGCTCTGGCACCAGTTAGCGGCTCTTACATAAGTGAGGCCGACCCTTGGACGCATGATTGGCAGCATGCGTGGTGGGGTGAGAATTACCCTCAATTGGCCGATTTAAAGAAGAAATACGATCCCGAGGGCTTACTATCCTGCTGGCGTTGCGTGGGGTGGGACGAAAAGTTGCAGGCCCGTGGCCAAGCTTTCGAATGTATGGGTGGTTTGAATTAACATGAGATTGGTTTCGAACTTTAGACTTTTTTGTGGGTTTTCCTATTGTTTAGTAGAGTATTAATATAGACTAGTTACTTTTGTAGTAGTATCGCGTTAGTCACAGAATAATAAAAACAGCGTTCGTAGGCAGAATCTTGTACCTCGTGAGTGTCTCAACTAGGATTTGTACAAAGATATCAAGCCATTCAGGATACTATTTCCCTTGTGTAAAGTGTTATATTTACCCATAGTGCCACATCCCCGCCAAATAATTGTGCTGGTACATCCTTCTTCTCACTTGTGGCGAAATTGAGGCTCCCTATCTTGCGTAAAAAGCGACTTTTCAAACTTTGAGGGCCACACAGCATCGGCAGGTTCTCGTAGGTTGCTCCTTACCCCTCATTCATTCGCTTTATGCACCTTCACAACATAATACTTGATCATCAACCGGAATCAACCGGAAAACGACCAAACAACCAAACAGAAACGTCCACCAGTCCGCGCCCTTGCACCCTTGCCATGTAGTGGTGATAATTATATTACGGCGTGCGGGGTAGTCTACATATATGCGCCAAGCCTGGGAATTCTGCGTGAACTACTCACGTAACAAAATGTATTATTTATGTTTAGTAAGTATTTCTATAATAAAACAATAAAAATGTTTATTTATTCTTTCGCTGACATTTTGTTTACGAAGTCTTTGAACTTATAGCTGAGACGAAATGAGATCTAAGACTATCTTTTAGTTCTCTTTTAATGAACATTTAAAATACCTTTTTAATAAAACCTCTCTTTCTATAACATTTATTACGATAAATATCTCTACTTTTTTAATAATAACTTCTACTTTCTTCTTTCATTTAGAAGTTTATTATTTAAACTTCTCTCTTATTTGAAATGGACTTTTTTTTTACGTTAAATAGCTAATAAGATCTTTTTAACTAATATTCCTCTTATGTATAAATTCGGGTAATAAATATATATTGATTTTCGTTATTCTTCATCACTTACATAACTTAATGTTCTCGTTTTACGAGATTTCTCGAATCAAGTTCACCTATTATTAGTTTATTTTAATTGATAGATTTTTGTCTCTATTACTCCATTATAGCGTAGGGTATTCCACTGGCGCCATTTGTATTATTCGCCCAAATCAGTAGTTCTAGAACAGTGAATAATAAATATGAGCATACAGCTAAGTAACAATCTTAGCTTTGACGTATAATATACCTAGCGACAAAACATGCATTACCCACTTTTGTAAGCTAAAAAACACATGATGTAATGATCATGTACCTTGATGCGGCCTCACCATTGTGATAGACGTTAGGACTGGATGTAGTTATTAACTTCACGAGGACCACTATTTCTACGCGAGAGTGTTTGTTACGATATTTCTTTGTTATTTTTCTCAGCTGTCTCAGTTCCTTATCCGAGAAACCAGACTCTTCCTGATTCAGCGTGAAAAACCTCCTGTTATGCTATCATGCAATCTAAAGAGAGTCTACAACGGAATGCCTGCGACAGATGCCGTGGTCAGAAGCTTCGCTGTGTTCGACTGTTAAACCTTGACATTGACGACTGTGAAGGTGATGCTCAACAAAGGTCGGAGTGCTGCCAACGTTGCAAGAAAGCTGGCGCAATATGTATCAATACACTTGTTCGGCAACGGAAGGTTATAAGATCAGATTCTGAACGATGGCCTCGAGACTCTGCTCCTCAGGACTCGGAGAGTGTTCAGCAGAGATTTGCTTCGGACTCAGAACACAATACTACTAGTACCAACATAGGACTGAATGGCGATACTTCCAAAAATACGAATTCTGGTACAGTGCAGCAGCTGGAGACGAGTTATCAGGAAGCTTTCAGAGAGAGACCGGTCAAACGAAGGTCGACAGAGCGATTCTTTGGTTCTCCAACCCTCCATCAGCATCTTAATGGAAGGAATGGAGGAGATCCGATCACTGGTAACGCTCAATTGCTGCGTCCTGTTGACACGCCTCCCTTAAGTGCTAGTAGCGGATCAAGCTCCAGAATTAATACAGCATTCGCAGCCGATAGACCTGATATTGGCGTCAGGCCAATTCCCGACTTTGCTGGTCAATCTGACGGTTCTGAAAACATCATGGGTCTGTTCTTCGACCAAGACGACCAAAACCATATGAAGCCAGAACTTCGTACCAATCCAGTGGTTGAGCACATACTAACTCCCATGGCCACCAAAGAAGACTGTATGAACTGCTTATCCGAGCTCAGCACAAGATTATTGAAAGACTTCAGCAAAACGAACTTTGCGAATCTCGCGGATATTCTATCATTCCCCCCGATGTCTTTGAAAAACACCCTTGGCCGAGTCTTGGAAAGTTCACAACATTTTTTGGAAATAGTTCAATTTTTGAATGACTATTCAAGCTCCGGGAATATGAATCCAAACTCCAGTGCCGAGTCCGAATGCTCGTACTCCGAAGTTTGGGATGAGAACGACTTCTTGACTGGTTTATCAACGGTCTATAATGAGAGTACTGTTGACGCAACAATTGGTGGTTCCACCATTTCATCTACGAAAAACTCTCGTCACCCGACCCCAATCGTGGATATGCCGACAACCTTAACTATACTTACCTGTTATATGTGGCTTCTACAAACATACAATGCGATTTTCTCGCGAATTCACACCTCACTATCGAATCACTCACAGTCCTTACCACCGTCAATGCCATGCATACTACCAGGACTTCACATCGGAGGATTTAATCTGGATAATCACATGGACTTGCAAATGGAGATTCTCATCCAAGTTACTTCAAAAAGACTCGAACAAATTGAGGAAACCCTTGGAATCGACGTCATCTCCCAATCGCATGAGATGAACGACATCAAAACACCCATGGAACCAGGAATCCTAGACACAACCGCGGCAACTGCTTTGCTGGAAGTCATGTTCCGGCAGGACGGGTACAAGTCGCATTCAAGAGAAAAACCACGGAGCGCTGCTTTAGTCAAACAGACAATGGATGATATTCGAAGACTTTTGATATCGAAGAGAATGTGAGCTAAAAGGTCTCGACAGGTCAATGAAATTGGTAAGAAGCGAGGAATATGGGAGTCTTTGAAACTTTCCTCGCGGTGATTGGTTGGCACTCATAGAACATGTTTTGCAACTCCTGCCCCTGAAATCTTCAGGTCTGGGAATTCTAGAGGCCATTGAAAAACAAAAACTGTAAGATCTGCGGAATGGAAGTGTTACTTTTTAGCTCTAATGAAATTATTATAGGTATACGAAAGTCTGCAAGCAGAGGGTGGATTTTTACAAGAACAAAACTCCCATTGGATTAATAATATTAAATAATACGAATTCGACAATAAACTCTTTCTCCGCTGCGGTATCACATGTCAACGTGTTGGTTACACGTTTCCAAATCATTTAAAGTAATATTCCTATCGCTCGAAGAAAGCACTAAATTGGTAAGTAAGACGCTCTCAGGGGCTTGTGTTAAGCGAGGCTGTTACTGTAACAAGGTCGAGCCGGGCCAATGCCAGGGCCACGTGGTAATTACACGCGTGACTTATTTCTCCATGACATTTCTAGTCTTTATCAGGAGATTGGAAACTATAAATTAAATATTTTTATTGTTGGAACACACCACGATTCTTTGGAAAAAAAGATGTCGGCTGTCTAAATGGGAGAATAAAGGTTTCTCGGAATTCCGATAATTAGGTTGGCTATGGCCGAACTCCAGACAATGTCAAAGGGGCAATAAATAGTTATATGCGTATTTCGCGTGCAATGATCAGATTCAGGTGCTAGCGATAAACTACAAGTAACATGCCATGAAATGAAGCGATGACTAGAAATGATGTAACCCTCCGTGCATTTCCCACATCTATAGAGAGTCTCATCCCATTTGCTGCTTGCACACATCCAAAATCTCCTTCCAAGCCTGACGTTGGAGCTTCTTTCCCTCGTCGCTGGTTACCATGATTCCTGGACTTCAGTTATGTAAGTAAAATATCCGCTTCAGCCGAAAGGATGCCGACTTACTCTGTGAAGACATCATTTGTCCAGAACTTGCCATGTCCAGCGTTACCAAGCAGAGTTGCACTAACCAAAGAGCGGCTTCCTTCCTCAGCTGTCCGAGCACAGTACATGTGCATAAGCTTTGTTGGCAAAGCGATATACCAAGGAAAATCACGACCCAGATCCGTACTGCAATATCCGGGGCAGGCAACATTAATAGCAACGTCAACTTGGCCATTCACATCGTAGGAGTAATCATCAACAAGACCTTTCATAACATATTGAGTCAATAGCTTGATCTGGCCGTAGCACTTTTCAACATTAAAGTGCTCAGGAGAGGTCATCTTCTCCAGTAACTTCTCTCCGGGAGAAAGCTTGAGTTCGTCCGGCTGGACATATTGGCACGCGAAGCTGCCTGTGATAGTGAGTTGCGATAGACGGCCGGCTTTGGCAGCGGTGTCCTTCAACTTGGGCATGAGGAGGATAGCGAGGAGAGCGGTGGAGAGGACATTGACTTGTAGAGCAGATTCCCAACCCGTCTTTTCTGTAGCATACTTCGGAGGGGCAATGCCTGCATTCAAAACGGCCACGTCAAGGCGGTCGACCTGGGCTTGGATCTGTGCTGCGAATGTTTTGACTGATTCGAAAGAACTCATATCGAGCTGCATGACGATGACGGCCGCAGACTCACGGTTGGTAGCTGCGATGATCTTCTGTTTAGCTTCCTCTCCCTTGGCTGGAGAGCGAACAGCCAGAATGACCTTTGCAGCATCCAGTGCAGCAAATTTAATGGCGGCTTGTAATCCGATGCCTGTATTGGAGCCGGTGATGAGGACATTCTTGCCAGAGAAGGAAGCATTGGGGTCCTTGGGGGGATTCTTGGAGGTCCAACGCATGACTTGCATCTGCTTTGCTCCCGCTGGAGGACCAGTTCCCATGAGGGACTCGATCTGCTTGTCTGTAGCCATCGTTATTGTGCTGTACGGTGACTGTAACTCTGAGAAGATGATGGGGAGATGTTCTGTGATGTGATGGTGTTCGATGCACAGTGAAGGAAACGGTAAATGAGTTAATAGGTAGCTAGTAGGTATCTGCGCTGCGGTCGTTAAATGTGATCAAATCCTCCCTGCAGCGCTCTAGAAATCTGACGTTGTACAATGAATTTGTAATCAACTCGGCTAGCCTCGCGTCGACTTTCCGGTCACTCTTTTGAGACAGCTACAGCTACAGCCTCCCCCCTATTATTAATATATTACCCTGGCACGCCATGCTGTGTAACCTGCCTGACAATCACCTCACAAGAGCACAGGCGCTGTGTCACTTAGAGTGCGGCCATTTGCAGGATCTTGATTCTATACCCCTGTTAATCTGACATCCGTTTGTAGCCTGTGCCATTTACCCGTGCTGTTAGTACTGGTAAAAGATTACGTGAATGTATATGTCAGACCAATTCCACACTCACCGAAAGTCCATCCTGCTTCGGCGTCCTCTTTGGTGCCTAATTCCTTGAGCCCGACTTTCGATGCCTAGGACAACAAAGGGGTGCCCCGGCCCCGAGTCCGTCCCCGAATTGTATCTCTCGGTGCTCACAGCATCGATAGTATTCGGCTTGGGATAATTTTGGATGTCGCTTGCAAGCGAGCTCTGATATTGAAGCCGAAGATACAGATGAGGAAAGGGAAGTAGAGTATTCGCAATCACCAAGCCGAAACTACGATTATCCCGATGCTGAGTAAGTTTATGGTTGAGTAGATGGGGAAATCTGCTGCATACAGAGGGAAAGTAGTTTGAAGTCCGCTGTCCTATCTATTATCCACATCGTTGTCACTTTGTTATCACCACTCTTTTACTCCACTGACGACCCCAAGACCTGCTTGTAACCATGCACAAATTCTTCAAGAATACCTGGCTTGACTTTGAAGTCATCCGGATCCTCGGGACCGCCTCGAATGGGGGAGCTGAGCTCTGCGAAGTCCTCGAAGCCGTTGGTAATATAAAGGAAGGAGACGCCGAATCGTGGCACAAGGCATGGAAAGCCCAGGCAGAAAGAGCGCAGGATACTGCAGAGCGCTGTATGGTCGCCGGACAACGGGACGCCGCAAAACGAGCCTATTTGAGAGCAAGTCAATACACGAGGGCGAGCGGATACATGTTTGTCGGAGAAATCCCGTCCAAGCAAGACCCGAGAGTTTTACCTATCGCAGAAAAGGTCGAAGGTCTATTCAAGAAGGGCATCACTTTATTAGAAGGCCAGGTTGAATTCTTGGATATTCCTTACCCTGGGGGGGTGGACCTGAAGGGATACCTATATCTACCACCGCCTTCGAAACGTCTTCAAGGAAAGACTCCAATTTTGATCAATTGTGGAGGCGCAGACTCCATTCAGGAAGAATTATATTTCTTGAATCCATCCGCAGCGCCTGATCTGGGATATGCGTGTTTGACGTTCGATGGTCCGGGGCAGGGGATGGCGCTGAGAAAACATGGACTCAAGCTTAGACCAGACTGGGAATATGTTACTCGTCACGTCCTCGACTACCTGTCTTCATTCGCGAATAGCCATCCGAAGCTTGAGTTGGATCTTGACAGGATAGCCGTTTCAGGGTCGGCACTTGGAGGCTACTTTGCTCTCCGTGTGGCTTCAGATCCCAGAGTGAAAGCGTGTGTTGCGATAGATCCATTGTATGATATGTGGGATTTTGGAACGCAGCACGTATCACCCACATTCATAAATGCATGGATGTCTGGATGGATTTCGAATGAAATGGTCAATCGGATCATCAATATCGGAATGTATTTTGACTTCCAGCTGAAGTGGGAAGTTTCGGTCTCTGGTGCATTCTGGCAGTTGGACAACCCTACTGATATTCTGCTAGAGATGAAGAAGTTCACACTCAGAGGGACTACTGGCAAGTCGTTTCTGGACAAGGTTACATGTCCCATCTTGATTTCGGGAGCAGGGCAAAGTCTGTATTTGGATGTCGCCAGCCACACAATGAAGGTCTGGAAGGGACTCAACCATATCAGGGATCAAGATAAGGATATCTGGATAGCGAATAAGCCGGCCGATGGCGCGTTGCAGGCGAAGATTGGGGCGTTCGGTTTGAGTAATGAGTATACGTTTCGGTTCTTAGACAAGAAATTTGGAATTGTACGGCCAAAGCTTAGATAGTCGAATTTTGATGCTGTTTTTACTTTGCTCGTTCACACTCCACATGAGCTATTCCGGTTGAGTTGAATCGTAGTGAGCCTAGCTATCATTGTCGAGTCTGTTCTACTGGCTGGGGCTCTGAGATATTTCAGACAACAATAACATAATTGTCAAATAACCAGTCGAATTGAGCAATGGAAGATTTAGGCAATAGGATGGTAATCGTAGAACTAGTCATATTCATATCAAGGCCAGTAAGAACAGTTTTTTAAAACATAAGCCCAAAGGCCAATAGCCCTTTATCGGTATCCCCTGATTTTTGCATGTAATCCTATGTGAATTAGCGATGAACGGTGTAGAAAGCTCTGGAAAACACAGGAAAAAGATACTCCACTCTAAATCTCAATTATGACTCTTATAAAGAAGCAGGTTTCAAATAGATACCCTAAAGAATACATGTCTTTGAAAGAACACACATGCTTTTGGAAATTGCAGTCTTATAAGATACATCCCCATTCTCAAATCTTCAACCAACTCGACTCTTCATCTTTGACCAGCCTGGTCATCAACAAGGGCTGGCTTGTAGATCCATTCAGAAAAGCAGCCACCATAGAATTCATTCCCAATAATTCCGAACGCTTGACCCATTCGGACATCTCCAGTTCTGCAATACTCCCCCCCGTCTGAATTTCCAGAGCTTCCTTCATACTTCCACTTTCTATCTCAATCTCTCCACTCTCAAACACATACCTCGTATCTACATCCTCGACACCGCATAGCACTAAGTCGACAATTTCCCGAGAAGCCTTCTCGATCGAAATGAAGTCAAAATACCCTTTGATATACTCGGATTTCGGAATCGCATGTAGGATCTTCGAATATCTAAGAAGGGAAGACATTACGTCTGTTTCCGAGGACCCCGGACCAGTAATGCTAGAGGGTCGGTGGATCACGAGTGGCATACCGAACTGTATATTCATTTCCTCAAGATAAACCTCAGAAGCCCATTTTGATGCAATGTAACCATTTAAGCCATCGGGCGGAGGTCGGAAGTTCCGAACACTAATTGAGGGATATTCTTCCTGCCCAGACAGATAGGTGACAGATGCTGTAGATATGTAGTGGAATTGAAGACCGAACTTCACAGCCCAGTTTGCGAGCTGTTTTGTGGATTGAACATTCGGTTTTCGAAGTGATGAATAGGTCTTCAGGAATGAGACATCAGCACCATTATGTATGATCGTGTCGGCTTCCGATAAAATAGAGTTACTATCGGATGATGAAAGACCAAGCAATGGTAATGATTGATCCCCGGTGTAGACGAGGACTTTGGGGGACGAGAAGGCAGGATCCGACCGCGAAGAGTTGGCACGGACAGCGATGCAATATATCTTCTCGATCGACGGTTCTGATATCAGCCTTTGGAGAATCGCCTTACCCAGAAACCCCGTCGAGCCTGTTAAGATTACAACTCGAGGCTCATTGACCCCAAGGACGGTGGAAGTTTTCAGTGACGATGGGATGGATACTTCAGACTCCCAGTCAATGAGTGCGGCTGCCGTAGGGGCAGGCAGGCGAGAAGAGTCTGCCTCGAGAGTTTCTGGTACCTCAACAAATGGCGGTGCTTCCGAGATTTGATTAGTGCTTTGCTGTTTATGGATCGTAGTTGCCATTTTGCCGAAGGTGCTGGAATCAAACAGTTGAGGCAACGGAAGTTCAACGGAAAATGACTTTTTGATGAGGGACTGAAGGCTGACGAGGAGTAATGAGCTTCCTCCGACTTGGAAGAAATCTGATTCCGAATCTACCGTGAAATTATCCAGTACTTCTTTTGTCAAGACCTGTACCCAAAGCTTTAAGAGGTCAGATTCTGTCTGAGTGAGTGGTTGTGGGGAGCCTTTGGGGTGTTCCTTTTGTGGCAGTGGTAATGCGTTGACTGCTAGCCGATCAATCTTGCCAGAATTAGTTCTGGGGAGACTGGATACTGGAATGAGGAAAACGGGGCGCATATATTGTGGAAGTGGAAGGTCAAGCAAGAGCTGCTCGAGGAAAGCATTTATATTCTTTTGGACAGTACTACCGGAGAGCTCAACGTGAGCAATAAGAAATTCGGGCTCAGATGGACCTGCTTGTCTGACGGAGACGATTGCGTGAAGAATCCGGTCTTGTGATGACTGGATAATGGTACTTTCAACATCCTGCAAGTCGATTCGAAGTCCGCGAAGCTTAATCTGGGTATCACCAATAATTCGACCTTCCAGAATCAAAGTGCCATCGGATTGGAGTCGACCTCGGTCTCCGGTGAGATGCATTGTATTCCAACCCTGCGCACTGAAGTCCTTTGATGCGAGGTTATCTTGTAGAAATCGTTCATTCGTCAGTCTTGTCATGTTGAAATACCCAGATGCAACACCCATTCCACCAATAACTACCTCACCGGGGACGCCTATAGGTACTGGCTGGAGATGAGAGTCGACGATGTAGGTTGAGAAGTTTGTCCATGGCTTCAGAGTTGTGCTATTTGGATTCGAGGTATTGTCTTGGTCACAAGACAGTTCTGAGTAGTGCGAAAAGAATGTGATTTCAGTGGGACCGTAACAATTTATCAATCTCAAATTCGCCTTACTCAACTTTTTAAAGGATTTGACTAAATTGGGAGTGACTTTCTCGCCACCAGAGATTCCAAGTTTCCAAGATGAATTTTGAAGAGCATCGGTGTTTCCAAATTGAATCCAGCTAATGTATTCGGAAGGGGTAGCTGCTGTCAATGAGATTTTCTCCGATGATATGATATTCGCAATAGCAACTGAGTCTCCACGATGAGACTGAGGAACGACGTAGAGGCTCCCACCGGAGCATAGGGGCCAGAAGATTTGAACCAAGGACATGTCGAAGCTGAATGAGGACTGCTGCAGTCCTATGACCGTGTCCAACTTGGATAACCAAGCATCGGTTACAGTTTCAATGTGATCGCGGAAGATGACATGCTTCATCACAATTCCCTTCGGCACTCCCGTACTTCCACTGGTGTAAAGGATTGTCATGGTAGCATCCTTTGTTGAAGAATTGGCGACGACTCTAGCTTGCGCGTTACTTGGCAGCCTTGAAACATTGATCTTCTTGGCTTGCAATTCGAGGAGTGGATAATCTTTATCGGTTACATCGTCAACGATGATGACATTCGGCTGGCAATCCTTGACAATTATAGCAAGACGCATAATGGTTATCCTACTGTCCAATGGAATATAGATGGCGCCAAGTCGTAAAGCAGCCAGGATGGAGCAGATCCAATCAGTAGATGGCTCTTGAAATACCCCTACTTTTGATTCTCTTCCTATACCGAGATTGGATAGAGAAATTGCTATCGCGTTCACCCTGGCAGACATTGTATTGTAGGTAAGAGAATTACCAAGTCCGTCTTTAAGGGCAAGGGCTTGACCGTTGGCTTGGACCATGTCATCGACCCGATTAATGAGGGTTCCATGCCATTTGGGTAGTGAGATAAAGCCTAAAGGTATGTGAGCACATGGAATATATCAGAGACAGACAAGAAATCACTCACCACGACCAAGCGAGAGACCATTTTCAACGTCATCCTTTCTATACAACGAAGGTTTGCTAAGGCGGGTAGCGGGGTTTCGAGAAAACGAGTCTAGTAAATTTACAAAACTCTTCATCAGCACCTCACCATCTTGAGCCGTGTATAGGGACTTCTGAACAGACATTCTGAGAAGTGCATCCCCTCCAGTATTGTCGACAACATCCATACTAATGTCGTATGCAGTCTGCCCACCATCAAAGTCTGTCCATTCACACTCGCAACCGCAGAAAGATCTATTTTCCGCTACCCCTTGGCGATAGTTGAGAAAGACTTGGAACAGTGGACTTTGAGTTGACGATCTTGGGACATTAAGTTCGTTGAGCAGAACATCGAATGGGACTTTTGAGTTAGCAAATGCTTCCTGGGTCTTTGCCTTTGTTTCTTTGACAGCCTCGCTGAAGTTGTTTGTCGTGTGAGTGTCAAAGCGGATAGGGAGAAGGTTTAAATAGCACCCAAGACTTTGTTCAACATCACTCTCGTTTCTATTCGCGTCGGCGACCCCAACGCAAAAACTCTCAATTTCCACGAACCGGGTAATCATGACACGATAGACAGTGAGATAGAATTGAAATGGCGAAACCTTCAACTTCTTGCAAGTGTCGCTAATCTGGGCAGATAACTCTGGTATGACGCGATGGGAGGCTATGTGAGATCCATATTTTGTGAGAGTTAACCGAGACGTTGAAGTTGATAATGGTAACAACGGCAACGGCAAGGGTATATTAGAAAATTGACCACGCCAGAAAGCCAATTCACGTGACCACTTCCCCTCGAGGTACTCTTTCCTTTGACGCGATGAGAAGTCAGGGTACTGTAGGACGTAGTTATGGAGGCTTGAGCTGGAATCGTATGCCTTTTGTAAGTCTGAGAAAAATATCTCGAAACTTACGCCATCCATGTTGATGTGGTGATAACCTAGTATCAAGTAGTGTGACACTGGGGATACTGAGAGAAGAATGATCCTTAGTGTTTCACCGTTTTCGAGATCGAAGATATGATTCTTCATCCGAACGTATTCCTCAGCTACTTCATTGTTGTTAGAAATTTGTTTCCTCTCTAAACGAAGCAAAGAAGATTCGAGGACAGCCTGCATTGGCTGGTGGTTCTCATTTGTGAAGAAACGGGTTCGAAGGGATTCATGTCGTTGCCCAATGGTTGCAACCGCTTGTGAAAGATTATCTAAGTGAAGGTTTCCACGAAGATGGATGGAGGTGGTGACATTGAAAGTTGTTTGATCTTCTAGATAGGACCTCAGAAACCAAAATCTTGTTTGACTAAATGACATGTGGAGAATATTCTGAACTCCACTTTCAGCACCTGATGGCTTGGGAATTTTCTCGAAAGAAGATTCTGATGATCCTGATGATCTGCGGTTGGACGTGGAAAGAGATTCAAAGTCTGGAATTGTGGCCGCGAGCGATTGAGGAGATTCTGAGGTGGGCGACACGAAAGAAGGCTGCTCTGGCTTATATAGAGAAGCGCCCGGACTGTTAGGCATAACAACTGCCGTTTGAGATTCAGGAATAAGTTTTCCCGTTTTCTTTTCTTGATCACTATTGATTGAAGCTGATGCTGGAGATGCCTCGGAGGGTTGCCGACCGGTTACCTTCTCAGTAAGAGCTGGCTTAGGCGGTGCGATCCTCGATGGATTGACCCTCGCGAATGGAGCTGTTTTTGGACCAGGCGAAAAGGTTTTAGTTACCGATTTCTTCTCATTCACTGATGTCTGGGTAGCAGTCTTCTGTACAGCTGCTGTCGGGCTATTTTCTATAGCACCCGGTGGTTTCTCCAATCCCAAACTAGGAGTCAAGGCTGGAGGGAGTAACTCTTGTGCACGTTCCAGTAGTTCTGCCATGGTCGCGCCACTGATGATTTTGAGTACCGGCATATCGACGTTGAGTTCCTTCAAAAACCACGATCTTAACTCAACAGCAACCAGGGAATCGACACCGAGGGAGTCCGCGTTTTGGCTCAAGACATCTAATTCCCGAGGTGCTTGAAGCGCAAGCTGTAATTTTAAGGCTAAGGCGACTAGAAAGAATTAATACTGCGGGATTTTCGGGGAAAGAAAAACTGCGTACCTTTCATAATCTCGTACACCTCATCCGAGGTAGTGGCTTTCAAAATCTGGGACTTGACAGAGACAGCTGCGACATTGCCATTATAAACAGAACCAGCGGCATTTCTGTGCATCATCAAGTGGGAGAAGACTGGATTTTGACTGAAGTCTGGTTTATCTTGCTCGTCTGCATAAAACACTCTCAGTCCCGTACAATACTCCGGATTGAACACTGGTCCTGGTGGACTAGCTACCACTGCTTCAGCAAAAATCCGGAAGAAATCTTGTTCAGACATCCAAATGTTGCCAACTTTCTGTAATGCTTCTTGCTGTCCCAAGGTGAGTTCTCGGGTAACATAGCCGTTGCCGATAATTGCACCAATGTGGACAGTAGAGCCAGCAAGCCCACGTTGCCTTCTCTGAGCCGCAAGACCTGCACAACGTCAGTATCAGATATACATAAAAACGAACGCTGCGTTCTATGGGCTTTGACCAAAGTCGCAATTTCCAATATTCACAGCCTTCTGAGACACTCATGGGGCAAAAGGAGATTATATATAACTTGCATACCTGCTAGGAACATATTAGCAGCAGCATAAGCTGCCTGGCCAGGGTTTCCGGTGACAGAAGCCATGGATGAAAGGAAGACGAAAAAGTCCAAGGCTTCATGCTGAAATATTTCGTCCAGGTATTTGGCCCCATCGATTTTTGGTTTTAGAACCTTCTCCATCCGTTCCATAGTAAGGTCAGCGAAGAGTGTATCGTGAAGAACCATGGCGCCTTGACAAACCCCAGCCACTGGAGGAAGGCTACTCTGAATTTTCTCGTAAACTGATCGGACAGAGTCTCGATTGGTGACATCACTAAAGAATCAGTACGGAAGCCCATGGAAATATAATTTGGTATCTTACTTTGCATATAGCTTAATTGTAGTACCAGCAGCTTCAAAGTCGGATATCCATCCTGGGTCCACTTTAGGATTACGACTAGATACAACAATGTATCGAGCGCCATGTTCCACCATCCACTTGCAAAGGGAAAGTCCAAGGCCACCTGTCAATCCTACAAGCCAATATGTCATGTCGTTCTTGAACAGCGATCTTGAATCTACAGGTTCAAGCTGCATGGGCAGCGAATATGACGTTTCCCAGGTCACCACGGTGGAATGAGTCTGGCTGGCTGGAGATTGAAGGATGTCGTCTAACGACGCGACTGTCATATCCTTCGATTTGTTTCTAATAGAACCGGAAAGAGTTTGCATAAGTGATGCCTCGAGAATCTCTGATATCTGAGAGTCACTTGTCGACCCATTGCTGTGTGCGTCGAGTTGCGTGAGGGTACTGCTTGTCTCGACGAGACAGCGATTAGTGATGTGTTGTAGTAGCTTGGAGGATGAGTCGCTCTCTCCCCAAGATAAGGCGCGTGATAAATTGGCCGGAAGGGCTGCGTCCAACTCTCGTTTAGAAGCGTGTGGATGAACCACCTTCCATGTATCAGACTGATGTGGGGCAGATGCTGACATTATGAATGTGAGCTGTATGCCCCTCTTAGCGGCCGTAGTTTTCAGAATCTCTGTAAGAGGTTCGGTGGGATCTATAGAAAGTACAACGCTCCCAATAGAAAGTCCCATCAAGAAGGTATTGGACAGGAATGTGTAAAAGATTGCGAGAAGCATTTCAACCTGTCGACTAGTTGAGAAATAGCAAGGTCGAGTCCAGCTTTGAGGAACATTAACTTCCGAAGATAGGGATGTTGATAAAGCGATGACTTGTTTACCAGTCGTCACATCTCTACCCAGGATAAGGAAAAAGTACCCCAGAGTGTTAATTCTCACAGTTCTCAAAAGCGAATAAGTGACTTGAATACGAATCCTGCCTGGGTCAATCGGAACTGCCAATGGAACAAGGCCATTGACAGCTTTCAAACGATAACCAATCCCGGAATGAAACAATGTCACCGGGCATTGCTCAGGAATAACATTTTCGGTTATGAGTCGTCGAGATGAATTGTAACGATTGTTGGCGGCTTTGCTGAGTTGAACACGCGGTATGAAGTCTATGTCATGCTCGAAGGAAATCTCTGGTTCAACAGACCAGAAGAGCTCGTTCAGATTCCCTTCATCCTCCCACATATCGGCTGCCACGAATCTTAAAACAGCCTCCGCTATTATTTTGACATTGGGTTCCTCGGAGACGTTGAAATCCAAGAACTGAAGACGGACGTGTCGCATTTCTTGAAGAAGACATCGAGCGAAGCCTGTCACCATCTTGGCATATGGGTCACAGTCTTTGTAGCCACGAGTGATCCACACAACGTTCTTGCATTTCTCGAAAAGCTTTTGCAATCCTTTCAACTTCTTCTCGCTCAAATTCTCGAAAATCGACTCATCGTGATCCTGCACGCAAATCACACTACCACCAAATTTCAAGTTGGTAGCGTTGAGATCTACAATGGCTTGAATATGTTTGATTTCATCCCAGTACGGGGTCAAAAGCTGGGTCAAGCCAGAAATGCAACGGGAAGTTCGTGGTGAACTACCACCAATTATCGCGAGCTCGGATAAATGCACGAGTTTCTGTGTTGATGCCAGTGGATCACGTAAGAGATTGACGTGCTCGTTCACGGCCTGAGAGAGTAGCACGCACAGAGGGAGTGGCTCGCTCGTCTTGTGGGAACTTATGGAGTCAATTCCTGAGAATCCGCTCTCCTTCAATAGCGCGTCCCATTTTGGAGGTTCAATGCAAGGCGACAAAGGTCTTCCGTCATCCTTGCCTAACCCTATATAACAAGCAGGTTAGCACTTTTCATGTATTTCGTTTTTGAGAGGAAGAGATATTCCAATGTCTCGGGAAAGAAATCAAGAAATTATGGCTTCCATAGCACTTACACCAACCAGGCAAGCCACCAAATATGAAGCCGAATCGCATAGGTTCATTGTCCGTAATTTCCAACATCAGCAGGTAGCCGCCGGGTCTAAGCAACCGCCGAACATTTTTCAGTGTCTCTTCCAGACTTTTGGTAGCATGAAGCACTAGAGATGCAATAATTAAATCATACGAATGCTCAACGTATCCTTGATCGACGACATCTTTCTCAATGTCAAGGGTCTTGAAAATCATTTTAGATTCACGTGCCTTGAAAACCTCTCTTGCTTTCTCAAAAAACCCACTTGAGATATCAGTATATGTATAGGAAGCGAATGCTTCCTGAAGATCTCTCAAAATGGATTTCGTCGCACCACCGGTGCCTGCGCCAACTTCTAGAACGTTCATACCTGGATGACGATAGCCTATCTGTTTTGCAGTCGAGGTCAATTTGTACAAATATTCAGACATTCCAAGACCACGAACATAAAAGTCATTCAACATGTTGTCCTGAATCATATACTCGAGGATGGTCGTCTCTCCACGGACTACAGCAATAATGTTTTCTCCGACTGCCCGCATGATTCGGAGATCTATACTTTCAGGATAACTTTCAATAATAGATAGTATTTCTTCATGTGTATCATTGATCCATTGTTTTTGGGCGAAGGGGTGAGTACCATCAGCCACACGGGAGACCATGATGTCCGTGTATGCAAAAAGCTGTCTGTGATACAACTCGCAATTCTCACGATCTCTGGGTGTGGCCTGGTTCTGAAGATTGCGAAGGTAGAAACAAGCAACCCTTTCCAGCACAAAGCCAAATGCGAAGGTGTCTTCCACGGCAGTACAAGCCCGTGGAGAAGCTGATTCCCAGGTAAAAGTGGAGAAGATGCGAACATCTGTGGCTTCTGTTGGAGGGGTCATTGGTGTTGTATGCATCCCTTCGAGTTGGAGCATTGCATACTGGCCATCCACTGGATACAGACTGACATCACCATCAATCTTGGTTCCATCCTCCTTCGAGATGGTGGAAACAAATTTTAGAGATAGGCCCGGAACAGCGTTCGATGTGCATAGTGCTGGGTTAATGGTAATGCAGGAGACATCAGTGGGGAGTTGAATTGCTTGAAGGCGACCATCTCCTGGGAAACAGTATGCGAGAAGGATCGATTGGACAGCAGCATCCAATACTGCGGGGTGGATGATGAGATTCCTTTCGGGTCTAACTCCCGGAGGAACTGCTACTAGACCAGTTGCAACACCACGTTTTCTTTCCAATGACGAAAGCGCTTTGAAAGGGCCTGTGTAGCCGTACCCGTATCCAGCGAAAGAGTCATAGAACCTATCGGTCTCCATGTCAAGCATGGCGTACTGTTTTTCGGGAATCGATGGCAGAACTTGCAATCCTTTGTCCCCAAACCCGATTTCGAGGATGCCTTTTGCATTGAGCGCCATGGCCCCAGGCTCCTTGCTCCCAGCTGAGAAAAAACAAAACTTAGCAGTCAACACAGTACCAAGGCGCTGTATGTCTGTCAGTGAGACATGGATCTCAACACTCGAGTCTTCAGTATCGAAAACAATGGGTTGGCCAATTGTGAAGTCCGTTAATTTGATCAATTTCGTCGACTCACTGCCGGCAATTTCCAGGGCAGCCTCGAATGCAGTGGCAATGTAACCTGCGCCAGGGAATACCATCTGTCCTTGGATCCGATGACCAGGAATCCAAGGCAACTCTCTGGGGATGAGATAGTTATTCCATCGAACCTGCGATTCAGATGAGTTTGCACACCTGGTACCTAGAAGTTCATGAGGTTGCGATTGCCGCTCACGAAAGGTCTTGGAGACACGAGATTCGTGCCAATATGCACGGTCATGCTCCCAGGAGTAATTAGGGAGCCCTTTGAGCAGCCGTGTTGGTTCTGCATTATTTAGTAGCATATCAACCCCAGCAAAGTCCACAACCGGCTTATCGACAGAAGCCCAAATATAGCCGAGGCCATTGGCAAATGCCTCGATGTCGTTGCTTCCACGACTCAAAAGACCTGTGTATGGGATAGAATCACCCAAAGTGTCATTTATAACTTGAAGCACTGGTCCCTTCAAACCTGGGTGCGGCCCAACCTCAACTGCAAGATTGAAAGAGGTTTCTCCAAGGGCGTATTCAACGGCTTGAGAAAACATGACAGGAGAAACGAGGTTGCTCACCCAGTAGGATTCGCTCAGATCATCCATGAATTCCCTCATGTCTTGTTGATGGACAGAAGAAACCCATACACATTCCGGGTTAACAGGACGATGAGCTTTGATCCCACAGTCACGAAGAGAACTGCTGTAGGCATCACTGCAGGCTTTCATGTGATGAGAGTGATACGCCTTGTCAACCTTGAGCACCCTGGCAAACTTGTTCTCGTCCTCAAATGCTTTCCTCACATTCTCTATGACATCGGCATCTCCAGAGATTGTCACGCTCTTTCGTGAATTACTAGCAGCCACAACAACCTTTCCTCTAAATCTTCTCAGATTACAGAATTTTTGAGCGTCCTCATAGGATGTTCCAACAGCTACCATAGCTCCGGGGACTCCTCTGACGCCATGGGCATGACATAAATTGACACCACGAAGGTATGCAATACGGATAGCGTCACTGGCAGAGAGATATCCTGCGGCATAAGCAGCAGCTATTGTGAGAAAAGGTCAGCATATCTCTTGGGTTAAAGGTATGGTTCCTGGTAAACTTAAGACTTACCTATCTCGCCAGATGAATGGCCGACCACAGCCGCAAACTTGATTCCAGCCGTTCGAATTAGATCCACAAGAATGATCTGCACTGCAGTGCAAAGGGGCTGGGACAGTGCTGCCTCACCCACGCGGGATGACTTCTTGTCAGCAAGTAGCTCCGATTTGATGCTCCAGTCTGGACGGTAAGAGGTAGGCAGCTCCGATAGACTTTGCTCGAGACTGTCAACGATCTTCTGGACTGTTGGAGAGACCAAGAGCTTGGATCCCATTTCTGCCCATTGTGCACCTTGGCCGGTAAAGATGCCCAGGACACGCATAGTGGCCGATTTCGAGAAAGTGGAGGGAGCGATTGGCTTTCCACCAGAACCTTCAGCAAACATATCAAGCTTGGAGCAGAGACTTGACGGATCAGTTCCCGCAAAGCTCATCCTTACAGGGAATGCAGTTCTTCTTTGACTCAGTGTATATGAGAGATAGCGCAAATTGACTTTTGGCTGCTCGGTCTTCAGGAGGGTCGAATAGGACATCACCATCGCTACGAGAGCACGTTCTGAAGGGGCCGAAAACACGAATGGCGTGTATACATTACCGTTATCAGCCTGAGGGTAGTGGTTTTGCGGGTAACTTTCCAATATACAGTGTGCATTTGCACCTCCAAACCCGAACGAATTGACACTCGCACGTCGAGGGGCATTGGGTGCAACTGCAGGCCATGGTTTTGCTTTCGTGGCGATTTCTAGATGACCGTAGAATAGTTTTACGGAAGGCGAGAGCTTCTCAAATAGTCGGTTTGGTGGAATGACAGCATTTTGCAAGGCCAGAGACGCTTTGATGAGGCCAGCCAGCCCCGCCGTCCCCTCGGTATGGCCTACGACGGTCTTGATGCTACCCACGAACAGAGGGTCCGGATCCTGGATGCCGCGGGGGTGATGGTGCTTCCAAAAGGCGGTGCTGATTGCTTCCGCCTCGATGGGGTCGCCGGCGGGGGTGCCCGTACCGTGAGCCTCGAAGTCTGAGTAGTCATTAGGATGTGTGTGTATATATATGTGTGTGTGTGTGTATGTGTGTGTATATATGTGTGTGTGTGTGTATATGTGTGTGTGTACTCATATATATGCGTTTGTATTCGTATATGAATGTTACATACACATATAAGCGAGGAAGGATAGAAAAAAAGGGGGTACCAAGTACGGGTGAGATACATACATTGCGGCCGGTCACGTGGATCGTCAAGGTCCAAGCCCGCCTTCGCGTAAGTTGCCTCAATGAGACTGGCTTGGGCCATGGCGCTTGGCAAAGTGATGCCCTTCGTACGTCCATCCTGATTCAAGCCCGTCTCTCGAATCAGGCACTCAATATCATCTCCATCTTCAAGCGCTGCCCTCAGTGTCTTGAGCACCACCGATGCAATCCCCTCGCCACGCGCATATCCATTCGCTCGTTGGTCCCACATGAACGACCTCCCATCGGGCGACAGCATCTGGAGGTTGCTCTCCGCGATGAACTGCTCCGGGCCCAGCAACAAATTCGCGCCCGCAGCCACGGCCATCCGCGACTCTCCGGAACGAAGAAGCTGCACGGCCTGATGTACGGCGACCAGTGATGAGGAGCATGCCGTGTCAATGGTCATCGACGGCCCTCGCCAGTCGAAGAAGTACGAGATGCGATTCGAGATGATGCTGCGCGCCGTACCGGTAGCAAAATAGGTGGGGAAATAGGAAGTATCACGTCCCAGCAAGTCGGCATAGTCAGCGCACATCAGACCCACGTATACGGCGGTTGGCGAGCCTTTGAGCTCTTCCATTGAGAGGCCCGCCGCGTCGATGCTCTCATACACCGTCTCCAGGAGAAGTCGCTGTTGCGGATCAATGGAATGCGCTTCCGAGGCTTTGATGCCAAAGAAAGGCGCGTCGAATTGTCGAACATCCTCCGACAACACATATGCATGCCGGACATTACTGGTTCCATGGTGAGTTCCGTTGGGGTGATAGAAGCCATCGGGATTGAATCGATTCTCTGGAATCTTGCTCTGAACATCGCGAGGATCCCGAAGCAGCTCCCATAACTTGGAGGGATTGTTCGACTCTCCTGGAAATCGACATGCTGTGCCAATCACTGCGATGGGCTCGTTCCCTCCCATGGGCTCCTTGGTCGCCATATTATGTGTTTCTGTTTGCGCTGAATAAGAAGAGCTGGACTCAACGACTGCAGTACGCAATAAACTGTTGTTGAAACACTACTGCGTCTCTGTTTGATACAATTACTTCAAAGCCACTAACATAAAGGTATCTGTTTAAGAATACTTAGTTAACTTTGCCTGTTCATGCGGCTGAGAACTGTCGAGGGCCCCGAAGAGAAGTTGATTGGTGATCCAATCCACTTGGACGAATATGCTATCCTCGGGTCCGAATTTATTCGGCTGAGATGACCAAGTCCGAAAGATTTTACCAGAACTCTGTTGTAACAGCGAAATCTATTAGGTCCGACAGACTTGGGAGCCTTGCCTATGGTCCTCTCTCGCAAATACCAAAGTTCTATCTCTCCACGACAGGTCCCCGTCTGGCCTGGCGTCATATTGTCCTGAATGAGCGGATTTGGACAGTAGCCGTGTATAAGCTTCCATTCATTCCCCACGCTGGTTGTTCCACCACCGCATCGTGAGAGCGCTCGATTTGGTGCTGGCACTCTTCTCGGATGATTCACGATTTCTATGCAAGGGGGTTGAGAAGATTTTTCTATATGAATATTTGGTTCATTGGCTGTTCCTATGCACATTCTTGTACTTCCTCAAGCGCCTACTTTCCTTGATCTGAACATGAATGTGGTTTCTAACCCAGGGTTCCATGAACCGTTCGGAAGCGAGCTTTTCGCAGGTTTTCCCTCCCCGTTTGCAAACTTGAAGTCATAATTCATGATCAAGTGGGCCAACGCAATCTTGACTGTGCTGTTTGCAAAAAGCCGCCCAGGACAAGCCATTGATCCATCGCCCCATCCAGGAGAATCAGCTCCGGTACTCACGAACTGATATCTACTGTCCATCCCGGGCGCTTTCCTGATCTCGTGGAAACGCAATCCATTGTATTCCTCTGGGTTCTCCCAAAGCTCTGGAGAGGTGTTAATGTGATGGACATCGACGCAAATCAGTGTCCCAGCAGGCAGTTTCGGGCCAACGGAAAGCTTTGTTGGAACTCTGAGAAGTCGATATAGGGCAACTGTTCACTTGCTTAGACTAGTAGTTTCTTTTGCTATGGTGTACTCACGAAGACTAAACGGGTTGACCCTCGATGATTCTCTCATCGCACTGTCCATTTTTCTCAGCTCTGCCAGATGAGTCTTGGGTAATTTTCCATCTACCATGACCTCTTGTAGCTCCTGGCGTAGGATTTCGACTAATTCTGGCCGAGTCGCCAGCTCCATCAGAATTAGATACAAAGCAGCCGCGCTCGAAGGGGTTGATTCAAATGACACGGTGACATAGTCTTGGAGTAATTGGCTCAAAGTTGCTTCCTCTGGCTTGTACCGAGTCATCAATGCCGCCGTGAATGGCACTTTCCCTTCTTCCGTCAACTTCAGCAAGCTCTTTTTGTCTTTGGCACTGAGGAAGTTCTGCATATCCTTCTTTATGACACCTTTGATCGCCCATTTCATTCTCCATTTTGTCACAATGGCGGGGAGGAAGATCAATGGCGCAAGAAGCCACTGAAAGATGCGAGGTACCACGCTAATCATAAATGTGCCCACCATAACCTGAAAAGGAAACTTCCTCACCAAATCCACCCAGCGCTTACTTCTTCCGAGCTCTCTTCCTAGAAATGAGCAGGCGTTTGTCATCGCGATCACTGTGGTCACTGCCGGGAAGAGCCTGACTTCCTTCCAGTCTGGACATTCCCCAACAACGTCATCGACTGCGGCTTTTGCATCTTCTTGTCGAGAAGTAACTTTCATAGGAATACTGCGTGCCAGATCTACGCTAACCGCTTTCAAGACTGCGGGTGTCTCGGTTCCAGCAGTAGTGAAGTGACCAAAATACGTTTTCAGAAAGAAATCTTGGGCAGAGGCAATATGTTCAGGTAGTCTCTTTATCTCATCGAACGAGGACGTCGGAAAGACGACGTAAGGCAGTCCTTGTGTCTTCACGATATACGGTGTATCAGGATACTACAAAGGACGTCAGCATGGATTTGGTCGCACTTTGCAAATATGTCATAACCGACCAGTCTTCTGCCCTCTTCCACTAGCTGCTTGAAGTCAAGTTTGTGTTGTTTGGAGCCTCCAAGAACGGGAATTGCTAGTTCCATCTCTTTTCTTGCCATGATTGCTTTCGATGTGTATGTTATCAGAAGCATAAGTCCCGAAGACAGCAGGAAGATCGTGACCGGACCCGTCTCTCGATAAACATGTGCAATCATAAACTTGAACATCTGCCATCGTGATAACCGCAGAGGAGCAAGGGATTGACGTATGATCGTGAACTGCTCCAAAATGTCAAAATCTAAGAAGGGGGCCATCTCCGCGGCTTGTTTTGTGCGTCGCAGTTGAGTTTCAGTTGGAATATCGTGCCTTCGCTATATCTGATTTTCTCGTTACTGATGGGCAGTCGAATTATGAGGTTACTTGTACAGTACATCTACCAAGTATGTTTGACCGTAGCCTGAATCCTATGCTGGTTAGTTCCTTTTCGGTGTGCTCGTTTCTGAATCCCGATGCATTGTCCAAATTGGATATTACACACCGAAACACTTCTACGCCGGGTCCGATACATCCTCATACATGGCAAAACGTCAACTCGACGCCCGCCCCACTCAGTTCTGATCTCACGAAAGAAGTCGTTCTGTTTGTCATCTCACCTTGAGATCAACTAAACTCAATCCAGAATTTTCATACAGTCCTTTGGGTGTCCCGGTTGTCGAAATCACGTGCCAAATATGGCTGCTCCAGCTTCGAAAACAGTCTTTAACATGACTGGAGTATGGCAAATCGTTAGTACGACATTGGGAGTCCACTAGAAGATTCATTCCCTAACATTATTCAAGAATCGAGCTCTATCAGATGATATTGATCAAATGTTTGCACTGGTGAGCAGTGTCATATTTCCCGCAGTCAATGGTAGCTGAAAATTGTGCTTTTGATAGCAAGGTATCTCTTGGCTACTGCGCAAGTTATTAGCTTTCACTACCGTTCGACTTTCAATGAAACATGGAAACCAGGATCCTGATGGCTCTGGTCCCCATACAAACGAAGAGAAACCACCCATCTCGACCATCCACGTAAAACAGACTGTTAGTCCTGGAAATTTCAACTCGGAGGATACTTATATCCTCGACTCTGTGGCTCGAGAACACACTGTCCCGATTTTTGGACATATCTCAGTTCAGGCAGAGTATAGCTCTATGTCAAATATCCCAGAAGCGGAAGTGCTCGCAAGTGGGCAGGAGAGCGGATCACAGACTGTGATTTTGGACACGGTGAAGAGTTTAGGAAATGGATGGTCAACCAGCTCGGTGTGGGGATTTGGGGAGATTGAGGGGGAAAGATATCACACGAGACGCAGTGTAACGAAGAAAGGTGACAAGGAACTGAGGTTGAGAATTGTTTATGATTTTGTTCGTGAGCTGTGAAAGCTAGCTATTAGTTTACGAAACATTATTTTTCTTGTACTGTATATGCGTCTCTGTGTTCCTTCGGCAATATACTGGCACACGTAAGATGTGGATCGTTCCTACTCAATATCTATTCTCATGTCTTCCTCGCCACAGATGTATGTGTGCGAGCCCGAGATGATATGTCAGCTAACCCTCGCTTCCTCCCTCTCATCTTGAATCCTCGACCATCCTGCCAAGTGCAGTTTATATTTCATTTCTTGTACTGATTGGTAAAGAGAGGAGTGCTATCTGGAAAATTCAGAGCTTCAGTCAAGGCAACACCGCGAAATTGCTCCAGACCGACAGGCCCACCACTCGAGCTGCAGGAAAATCCGCTTCCACCACGACCTTTCCCAACCAGATATTCAAACGCGATATTCTTATGTTCCATGATGAAAGTCCAGTGTTTCTTCCTGGTGGGTGAGACTAGTTCAAGCTCGTAGCCAGTAACTTTGTCCCGCAACGTACCTGTGACAGTACCATCGTAGGTCTTGGTCATCAAAACGTAGTCCTCAGTCTGAGACTCTTCACCTAATGTACTCGAGAATAGTTTGTTACCGTCCTTCATGAGGAGAATCGACGAATGATCTTCTCCATCGATCCTAGATGTAAATTTCATATAAGATAGGGAATATGGACCTGCAGTCATCCGAACTGCATTCATCGCCTTGAGACAGGTGAACCAATTGAAAGGTGACCATAGACGATTGTGACCTCCGAGACCTTGCCATGAAAAGTCTCTCTCTCCTTTCACAGTCAAATCTACCCTGACGTCGCCCACGGGAATGGGTTCGACCCAGTGGAAATGTGGCGAGAGCTCCGTGGTAGCATTTCCTGAAGGCCAAGTCGAAGCATCTGCGTATCTCGGAAGAGTTTTTGAAGTCATGAAAATATTGCCCTTCAAATCGGGCGTTATCATCCCCAGCCTCAACCGACTCATATCCTTCGAGATCTCCCATTGGTAGCTGAAGTCACCCCCATTCCAAACGCCTCGAGTTCCGTCGGGACATGAATCTACAATCGAGTCACTCCCATAATCCACTCTTCCGAAGCGAGTTCCATTCGCATACGCGAGCTCAGCTGAGATCCTCAAGTTCCCCGTCCCCATAAGCGAGAGACCTGGATCGCGATAGAATCCAAATATGAAAGCAAACATTCCATCATCTGAGATACCGTCAAACTCCCACTGCTCGCCCGTGCTGGAGTTCAAGGGTAGAATCTTGGGAGCTTCAAAGTCGTCGAGAGGGCTGGTGGAAAGCCAGATGTCTACATTGGACTTGGCAGTGTCGAATGCTTTCATGTGGCTTGTTTTGCACTTCCCAACATTGCCCAAGATGGCTTGATGTTGGCCGTTTCCAGTCCATTGCGATTCCCATGCTTCTGGGAAATCATATTCCCAGGCTTTTGAAAAGTGGAAGGTGTCGAATAGCAGCAAAAGGGTGAGCTTAGCGCTTGAGAAGTACATCATGTCGGGTTTCATGAAGGTTGGCTAGTTATTACAAATTGCACGCATTGTTCTAGACGAAAGATTGATCTGGTACTCATAGAATATGATTCACATGATCATGGTGTGTCGGAGACAAGATTTTCAGAATCGGTCATGGTGCACCGAATCGCTATAATGATTCGGGGCCGAATTTCATCACTCGCTTACCGAACCCTAACTTGGGGGTTTGACAACGCCGAATGATGGTCTTTTGTAACAAATCTCGACAGGGCAATTTCCATTCCCATTCAGTAATAACTCTGCTTACGTAAATCTCAATTTGTGATTCTCTATACCTTCCAGTGACCAAGGGTGAAAAACGAGGCAGAACAATATGGCGCCTATGACAGTTACCACGATCCCTCCACACATTCCCAGAACCCAAACAGCAATACTACAAACTGAGGATGGTTCGCTTCAAATTACACAGGAAGTATCACTCCCTCGAGTTCCGGCGAATCGAATGCTAGTAAAAGTCATCGCAGTAGCACTCAATCCATGCGACTACAAAATGCCCTCGCAATTTCCCTGCCCAGGGGTACGTAATGGCACCGACTTCGCCGGAATCATCGTAGCCATCGGTCCAGACGTAGCAAAGTTGCCCTCCAAACCAAATTGGAGGATAGGCGATGAGGTGTTCGGGGCTTGTCACGGTGCCAATGCAATTGATCCAGAGCAAGGAGCTTTTGCACAGTACATTCGCGCAGACCCAGAACTTCTTTTCAGAAAACCCGAATACATGTCTTGGGAGGCTGCAGCGGCAACGGGAGCAAGTGGTATTGCAACATTGGGCTTGTCGCTTTTTTGGGAGGGTGGTATGGGTTTGGTAGGTACACCTGAGAATCCGGCTGAGGAAGGGGAGCGAGAGCAGGTTCTTGTTTACGCTGGGAGTACTTCCGTTGGGACACTTGCTATACAGCTTTTAAGACAGTACGTCGTTTGTCTTTCATCATATCTCTTTTTATGCTCCCTAGCCTTGTTGCCTTGAAAACTAGTTGACATACATACCTAACAGCTATGGCCACATCCCACTCACAACGTGCTCGCCAGCTAATTTCGAGCTCGTGAAATCTCGCGGAGCCGAGATGGTTTGGGACTATAAATCCCCTAGCTGTGCTCAAGACATCAAAGAATACACTGGTGACGAACTTGAGTTCATACTAGACCCCATGACAGAAGCGAAGACACAAAGACTTTGTTATCAAGCCATGGGAAGGGGCGGTGGTAGATACATTGCCTTGGAAGTCTGGCAGGACATGAACCATACTCGAGAAAGCATCGAACCGACATTCATTATGGGCTGTTCGATTATCGGCAATCCGATTCCGTTGGGGAATGGGTACGGTAGCGAAGCGGATCCAGAGAAACGGGCTTTTGGAATCAAGTACTATCGTGACATTCAGAAGTTATTTGATGCGCGAAAGCTTATTCCTCATCCTACGAGAGTTATTCCTGGTGAATGGCAGGGAGTTCTTGATGGTATTGAGTTGCTCAAGTCTAGAAGTATAACAGCGGAGAAACTTGTTGTTTTTCTTGGCTCTCCTTAGCTCTTTACAAAATAATGAGAAATGTCTACATGCTTTTATGACCTGATACGTGAAATGATGACATGACTGGTCGTTCCTAGCCTATACATAGGATCACGATACTGCGCCGACAACACCATATCTTCCTTATTGACCTGTTCTAATCGAAAGATCCAATCTCATACTATGTGAATAGAGAATAAAGTTTTTTGAACCCTCTGGGAACTCGGTGTCAGGACATTCCTAATACTATATGGAAATTCCTAACACAGGCCTAATTGGGTAGTTAAGAGTGGGGACGGTGTTAGGAAATACCTAACACCGGCTTAATTAAGTATAAAAAAGTAGGATACTAGGGATAGAGGGTACTCTAGAGACTATTATACTTCTAGGAGAGTTTAAGCGTAACCGAGCGTTCCGCGAGCTGTCTATCTATATTATAGAGCCTTTCCCCCTCCCTCCCGAGTCCCTTTACCTCTATCAACCACCTGTAAGCACTTCGTCGTTTTTATCTGTCCCTTTTTTGCATCTATCCCTCTCACTCCCTCTGTCCCTCCCTCTGTCCCTCCCTACCTGGAAGTACTTTCCTACTTTGCTGTCCCATAAGTCCCTACTTCTATTATACCCCTGTTACCCCCCCTCTCCCCCTCCTCCTTCCCTACCTATAAACAAGTAAATAAGTAAACCTGTGAACAAGTAAATAGAGAACTGTATCTTTGGTGCGAAATATGCTTTGACGGATACCGTTAGTGTTACAGGAAAACCTGGATATAAGGATATTCGTGGGAGCAGGACTTTTAAGGATATAACCAAGGTTATCCTTATAACCAGTATCCTTATACCCAGGTTTTTCTGTAGGAAAAGTGCGCGTTGGGGAAGGTTTTGTACCCCAGGCCGGTGTTAAGAATTTCCTGACACCAAAGTCAATAAGTTCCGAGAGGGGAAAAGTCTAGCTCCGACCCTCATAAGATACCGGCCTCTTGTTCAGAACTTAAAGGGGTACTAAACGGCTTTCGCAGATTGAAATGGGAACTGATAATTCTCCCCACCTCCAAATCCGAAAAACTTACTTCTATTTCAAAATCAAGTGAGCTGGTTTGTTTAACTCCAGATGTTCGGTAAAACTACACATTTTATTCACTATGAACCATCCCTAATTTTGTCTTGTATGTACCAAGACACAAATTGAGACCAGTTATAATATTACATGTTTCTGATTTGTCTATGAAATATTACATGCGCAGCTCAAGTAAGCTGAATCAGTAACCCAAGCGACTCAGTAGTCTCACCAGCTGCTTCTCATTATCATTCCTACACCTCATAATGACAGCTTCCGACTGTAACCTCAAAGCATCGGAATTGGAAACCCTCCAAGGCAAGATAGATCTTAAAATAGTATCAACATCCGCCACCTTCTCCATCCCCGGCATGCTTTTTGGTCTCTTAACCCCCAGCTTTTCCAACTCCTCCTCCCACGCGGCCACCACTTCCCACTGAATGCCATGCTTGGTAGTTGGCGGAAGTGGCACCGGAAATCCACGAAGCTTGGCCTCTCTTAAAAACAGATCCTCTGTTGTCTCATCTCCTATCCAGCCTCTAAACTGACCGCCAGTGCCATCGAAGGATCGTAGAAACTCATAGGATGGATGAGAGATACAAGCAAAGTCGTAGTCAATGAGCGCTGTTATACGACCAGTTGTGGCATCAAACAGGAGGTTATTGGCACCTGTAATTATGTGTAAGAAGACATAATAAGCTTGATGGTGACTGAAAATGTATCCAGATAACCCTTTGATAAGTAACTTACTAAAATCAGCATGTATAATGACTCTGTCATCCTTTGAAATTGAGCCTAATGCTTTGAACAGGGCTGGGACACCACGCTCAACGAAAACATCCAAGCGCTCCCTCAAACCATTTGCTCGCCATCCCTTGATATATGGATTTTCATCCGCTTTCGAAAGCGCCACTCGAAGTCGTCCTTCAAAAGATGCTTCATAAGAATCCCAAGGCCCCGCACCCACGCTGGTCATGGCAGCACTGATCTTACCGCCAGCCTCATCAAATGTGACGCCTCCATAACCAGTAATACTAGCAGGAAGCTTATAATCTTGCAGAGATTTAAGTATTCTGCCCATCTGACCAAGAATACTGCGCTTTTGCTCGAGACTCATGTCATCGAAAGACTCGTCTACTGGCGTGCCTGGCATGAGCTCTTGAATGATCCAGCCTGGCGACAATTTCAAGGCCGCACTTCCCCAGCCATAGACTGAAGGGACTATTCGCGGATGCATATGCTTCAACGCAGCCGAAGCTAAGGCAATGATCGCTACTTCGTTCTCAATGCGTGTTGCCGGGCTCATCCTTTGTACACCATCGGGATTGGCAAGGCGGAAAATAAGCTCTCTGGTGCCATGAGGAATTGGAACACATCCGGGTTGTCGAGCGTTCGATACGTCCACAAGAATAGCCTCTGTGGAATTGATACGATATACAAAGTTATTGTATTTGAATGGAGTTGTTGGGTCATATTGTATTGGGGTGATCTCGGTTTTCCCCTGAAGAATTCGAATTAGATTTCATTCGGGTTAAAGGGAGAAATCGCAGCAGAATCCGACCTTGAGGTTGAACTGTTTCTGAAGCTGGTCCTCCACAAAATTCAATCGTGCCTGATAGTTGGCATGGTTACTCGTGGGAGCTGCCATCGTCTCGCGAGATCAGCGTAACGAGGGCAGGAAATTGTATGAGAGAGCAAGATTCTTTTTTCTTGGACAGGCTTGTCGAGTTCATAGAGTCTAATAGAAATGATACATGAGGGCCGCGTTGCAGGATGTTTGCAGTACTCAAGTACTAACAGTCGGCTGGTCCGCCCCAATTGCCGCAGCTACTGTATATACCCCAGTCCTCAAAGATACTGTTTTTTCACAATATGCACCTACACGAGACCATCACCCTCACGACCGCGAAAAACTGCCACGAAAAGCCCGTCAAAGAATTCTGTCTTCGACATCATGCTTTAATGTAAC
Organism: Hymenoscyphus fraxineus; assembly: GCA_900184765.1. NCBI lineage: Eukaryota > Fungi > Ascomycota > Leotiomycetes > Helotiales > Helotiaceae > Hymenoscyphus > Hymenoscyphus fraxineus. The sequence goes on along the minus strand of LT855413.1, from coordinate 515,403 downwards.
ACACATACTCACACGAACGCAGACTGAGCTCCACTGTTGATAGATGCAAAAAATCGATCGACAAACGATAATTGACTCTTGCGGTGTGGGACGTGTCTCATGGACATTAGATTTGATCTTCACTTCGCTGGATTTGAGCACTTACTCATTTTGTCGGTATGTTTTATAGTTCCAATGATTCAAACCTGGGTCAAAATGAGTAGAGGTTGTTTGGGGATATCGAAAAACAAAACAAAATGATCCTCATAGCTAAACTGGATATTTCATATAAGAACATCTTCCAGGATGTTTATAAGAACCCAGAAAACATATCTTGCCGCAAATAATCACCAGGAAACGACACTCTGTTGCAGAGAGAAGGTGATATTTAGTCGCTAAAAGTATGCATTTTTCCAGCTCCTTCATCACTGCTATACTAGCAGCTACTGCATTCGTGAATACAGGGAATGCGGTGGCACCAAATCGTTTACACGATGAAATTGTTACCAGTGGCCACCCAAAATCCATTGCAGAACGAGACGATGATCGCCATGACAAAGATGAGGATCGTCCAAAGAAACCTGAGGAGCCTAAAGATGCAGACCTATGGGTTAATGACCGCTTTAATTTTACTGGAAGGGATGAGGTACTTCGGAGTCCCCTTCAAAAATGCAGTATGTAGCCTCTGTATATCTCTTCATCCCTCTCCTCCCCCCTATTATAAATGCGTTTTGAGGCGGGATTGCACATAATAACATCTCGTCAGTCAATCTATCCAACGGCTGGGATAAGAGTATCGTTTCATTGGTCCCCGTAGATCCTAAACCAACTAAAATTGGGTGCTGTATCTTTGAGTAAGTTACCACTACCCTAAATTAAATTTGAAAACGAAACAACTTATCCCCTGAGATCTGAGTTAACAAAATCTAGTGCCTTCGATTGCGGTGGGACCAACTTTTGTGAGATGTATGGTAATATCGTGGCGCCAGGAATCATTACGTTGCAAGACTTTCAACGTGGTGAGAAGAAGGGACAGTTCTGGGATAAGCAGGCACTTTCGTGGAGATGTCAAATTGACAGGTCGCCACAATAGGTTTTAAAAGGCTGATGAGATGAAAGAGTGGACTTAGGCTCTGTTCACTCAGAATGTTAGGACTCAATATACCAAGTAAACTACGCCTATTTGAGACGATATTTTGTCTCGATATCGTATAGGTTTGATCTACTGTATCTATAGCATATTAATCGACAATATCGTACAAAACAGGTATAGTGTAGCTCTATCCTTATACTAAGTTTACACTGGTCTTTTCCTCGCGTTCTGTCATACCCTCGATTTTAGGTGCGAATTCGTAGATGTGGCGAAAGATATAGAAGAATCGTATGTCCTGCCGGCCTTAATTCAAGAACTTTACTATGTCGAATGACGATATATTAGTAATAATTCGGGATTTTGTAACGTTGTTTTGTGAGGCAAAAGAGCGGTAAAGGAGCCTGTTTTTTCAAAGAAATCAGCATATAAGGCTCTGTTCACTCAGAATGTTAGGACTCAATATACTAAGTAAACTACGCCTATTTAAGACGATATTTTATCTCGATATCGTATAGGTTTAATCCACTATATCTACAGTATATTGATCGACAATATTATACAAAATAGGTATAGTGTAGCTCTATCCTTATACTAAGTTTACACTAGTCTTTTCCCCGCGTTCTATTATACCCTCGATTTTAGGTACGAATTCGTAGATGTAGCGAAAGATATAGAAGAATCGTATATCCTACCGGCCTTAATTCAAGAACTTTACTATGTCGAATAATAATATATTAGTGATAATTCGGGATTTTGTAACGTTGTTTTGTGAGGCAAAAGAGCGGTAAAGGAGCCTGTTTTTTTAAAGAAATTAGTATATAATCCGGTCTAATGTACCTGTTTTCCTATAAGATATTAGGAAGTTAACTAACAGTTATTTCTTCTTCTTTTTAATCTAAAATGCTACTAAGACGATCCGCGAGATCGATTCCTCTAAAGGATCTAAAGGAGACGGTAGAATCGATTATAAACTCGATTCCGGGTACTTTAATTATTATAGTTAATAGTATACTATTTGTACTACCTAAACCTTTATAACCGCAAGTAACTAAATCGAACGCTCTATCTACCCTAGTAGATATAGTATTATAAGCCTCTAGCTAGGGGATTATCTTTAGTACTAACTAGGAAGTTATAGGCGAATACTAGCTACTTCTATAAGAAGTTATACCTATTCTAGCTACTCTAGCCCTATCGACTTTTATTCTAGTTTAAGTAACCTTAAATACTATTACTCCTCTTATATTATAATTATATTAGATAAAGGAGATAGAATATACCTTATTCCTTTAATTACTTAAAGTATTAAGAACTAGTAAAAGGGCTAATAGTAGATAAAAGAAGAAGGCCTAGTATAATTTAGTTATCTTATATATCTATAAATTATATAGTAGAGCTCTACTTAATATAATAGTTAATAAGTATAAATCAAAGAAGAATATATATAAGACTTTATATAAGGACTTTCGATTCCTAAAGGAATAGTTAAAATTTAGGTAGGATCGAGTTAATTAATTAATAACTACCTCTAAATAAGCCTAGAGAGATATTATTAAGGTTCGCCTATTAGTTAAATAGTATAAAAATAATACTCTTTAGTATATTAATATCCTTAAAGAGTTATATAATTATATTATTACTACTAGAACTAGAGCTATACTACTTAATTCTTTTATTAAGAACCCTATATCTATTATAGCTAATTAATGTTATAGTAGATAATTAGACGTTTTAGACGCTATATCTAGGTAAGATAAGTCTACTTTAAAGTCTTATACTTATAAAATAAGTAGGAAAGATTAAGGAGTTATAGTATTTCTTACTATAACTATAAATCGACTTACTAAGACTTATAGTACTCCCTAGGAGTATATAATAGCTATATTTAATTATAAGTATAGAGACGCTTATATATTATTTAAGGACTAGGATTTAGTATATACTTAGCTTATAAATAATAAGAACTTAACTAAGTTTATTAGAAGATATAATAGAGTATTAAAAGACCTTCTTTTAAGGTATAAAGTTAGTATTTTAGTATTAAATATAGTAAAGGGTATAGTAGGAGTAGTAAGTAAGGGGTAGGAGTAAGGGGTTATAAGTAGTAATATAGTTACTTAGTAACCTTCTATTTATTAGATTCTAGTAAATATATTTATAAGTTTACTATATAGATTTATATAATAATAAAACTAAAATAGTTTTTTAAGCTAAAAGCTAAAAAGTATACTAAAATCCTAGGTATACTAAGTAATCTACTTATATTTAAGCTATAATTATATCTTATAATATATCTATCTCTTTACTATTACTCTTTTATCTAACTCTTATATACTTAATTATATTTACTAGCCTTTCCTCTTTATCCCTTTAATCTAATTTAGCTTTATTATTATTACTATTATTAAATATATAATCTATACCCTCCTAAAATAAGATAAAGTTATATAGAATATAAACGGCTAAAATAAAGTAGATTTATATATTAATTAAGTACTTTATTATATAGCCTAGGATTTTAAACTTATACTTTACTATACTAAAGATATACTTAATTATATTCCTTAAAGACGTATAATATAAATTAAAGAGCTCTTAAATATTCTAGGGCTTTTAATCTATTAATCTTTATTTTTATAAGTAGTATTATACCCCTTAATATAATAATATTATAAACCTTAAATTATTATATCTAGTATCTCCTAGGTAGTATTTACCCTCTAGTATTATAAATCTATACCTTACTATAGTATTCTAGAGTACTTATCTATTATATACTAACCTTTCTTACCCTAGTAAGAGATATATAAACGCTTTTTCGAAGTTATAAACTATAAGTACGTTCTATAATAAAGTACTCTTTTAATTATAATATACTACTTATATATTTAATAGTATATATATACTAATATAAGTCTTATCTAAGGTACTTAAATAGTCCTTAAAATATAATATATATTAAAGGTTTTAAGTAATAAAATAGGACGTAGAAGTACTATTATTTAAAAGTTAGATAATATATAGATATAGGAGTATTAATAAGTTAAAGACCTTATAGAATACTCTATTAATATAAGTATTTAGGCTAGTTTTATAGTAAAAAAATTACTTATAGATAGTCTATCTTAAGTACTAGAATACTTCCTAAGTATTATAATTCGAGTTTAATTTAATAGTTATATATATAAAGATAATAATCTTTTCTTCTACTAATATATATTATTTTATACCCTTATATATTAACCGCCTTTCTCTTAAACTACTATACTATATAAGCTAATTATAAAGCTTATAAAAAATCTTAATTAATATATAAATAATCTATTATACTTATTAAGAGTAAGTAATTTCTAGTAACTCCTTTACGTACTTAGTATTACTATAACTAGTATATATACGTTTACTAGCTAATTTTAGTAATAT
>LT855413.1:480765-499553 GCA_900184765.1 Hymenoscyphus fraxineus | reverse complement strand
CGCCAACTAGGTTAAGCGAGTCCAGTCAACCCCTGTCGTAAAATATCCCTGAATTAACCCCTGAATTAACCCCTGAATTAACCCCTGAATTAAGCCGAATTTACATTGGCTGCATCGATTACAGGGGTCTTCTAGCCAATCAGGAGCCACGCACAGGCCACAAAACCCCTGTAATCCTTAACTCGAAAATATCTCGTAGGCCCACCTACCCCTACCTAACCCCCCCTACCTACTAAAAACGTTAGCTGCGCTAACGAATAATAAGTACTTTTAACTTATTATTACTTTTAAGAATACTAAATATAATACTAAGAATTACTATCTTCTTCTCTATAATCTTATCTTATATAGTATTATTAATATCTATAGTTATTAAATAGGGTCTAAAATAAGGTAGGATATACTTATTATAGGCTAGTCTTAATATAATATTAAAGACGAAAATAACCTTTAGAGGTTATTTTCACTTTTACTACTAAAGCGATATTATAGAGTAATATTAAGTAGATTAAATAAGTAATCTATATAATATTACTTTATAATATTATAGTATTGTTTACTTAGAGTAGAGTACTAATTTAAGGACTCGGAGTACGACTAAATCGAGAATAGTTAACACTTAGCATACTAAATTAGAACAATATAGAGGTATAACATTCTAAGTAAACAGAGCCTTAGGTGGGAAAGACATGGATTATTTTAGGGAGTGGTAAGGTGGAAGGTAGAGGGGAAGACTAAGAAGATTACACATCAAAGNCTCTCTCTCTCTCTCTCTCTCTCTCGGCTAAGGCACTTAATCTACCTACAGTGCCTAGCTTTTTGGGCTAATGACTCTAATTACCCCATTGGAAGGCCGGATGATAACAATTCAATTAATTTGCTTTGAAATTCTGGATTAATGAAGGATGTGTATAGGAAACTAGCACCATGATGCTCTTGACTGCGACTTTTCTTGTCTATTATGAACCTATTCTACGATATGGTAACTCAATTTGGGCGAGCTTCGAAATTGAGTAACTACTGTTAAGTCAGAGGCAATATTGAACCCGTTTACACATTGTTCTCGGAAATCAGTCTATATATGAGCGATGTTGACTGGATGATTGGAGTCTCGGTTGCAATACTCGAGTACAGGGGGATGAACGCCAAGGACAGGTGGGGGATCTGAGCACCGTATTTCCCCGCTGAGAAAGCATATTGTATTGTACGACAACCACTTTCACAACATCCAATGCCTCCCGTACCCGCTGCTACGACCCCTCGAATTGTTATATACTATCAGACACATCACAACCCCGACGGATCATCGTGCTCTATTCTTCCAATCTTGACGAAACCAAACATCGCCGTCACACATGTCAACGTAGCTGCCATCCATTTGAACGAGGGACCTGGGAACATTACTCTGGTTAGTTACCAAAGTATACGTAATACCCAATACTTACACTTGCTAACAGACCGGCAACCACAGAATGATCATGCCCCGGATAATGAGCGCTATGCCACCCTTTGGGCAGAACTTCGTGCGCTCCAGGCTGCAGACATCAAAATCCTAGGAATGGTAGGTGGTGCAGCCAAGGGCAGCTTCGAGCGACTCGATGGCGACGAAAACACTTTCGAACTATACTATGGTCCTCTGCGAGATTTGGTGCGAAATAGGGGGCTCGATGGCTTGGATCTGGATGTAGAAGAACCGATGTCGCTGGGAGGGATCATACGTTTAATCGACCGTCTTAAATCGGATTTTGGAGAAAGCTTTATCATTACGCTGGCACCAGTTGCTGCGGCCCTCATGTCCGACAATCCAAAACACAACCTGAGTGGATTTAGTTACGAGGCGCTGGAGGTAATGAGGGGAAAGCAAATCGGCTGGTACAACACACAATTCTATTGCGGATGGGGCGACCTGAGCAAAACCGATGGCTTCGACTTTATGGTTGCGAGAGGATACCCCGCCGATAAAATCGTCGTAGGCATGGTCACGAATCCAGGAAATGGAAGTGGATGGGTGCCATTTGAGGTTCTACAAGAAGTCTTGATAAACTTGAAATTAAGATATCCGGGATTTGGAGGGGTTATGGGCTGGGAGTATTTTAATTCTTTACCGGGCGATTGTCTGAGACCTTGGGAATGGGCTGCTTTCATGACCAAACACGTTCGTAGCGGCTTGCCTTCCACAGTAGTGCCTGGACCTTCCGTGTCAATGGCGAGTGCGACTGGCACGCAAAATCCATTCCGGCTTCTGGACAATTCAAAGGCGAAGGAAGACGCTCCTGTACCAAAAGACTTTGAATATTACTCAGATGGAAGTCTTGGAGAATAGGGCACCTTCGGACGTAAATCCAACACGAAGCAACCAATCAGTGTGCCTCTGCTGTGTTTCCATTCATCTTTGATACAGTATTCTGTAAATTATGCTCAATTTCTCACGAAACATAGCATAGAGGAAACCGGGGTATCCCTTCACTCTGTGCCTACTCTCACTACAAGCTTTCTGCCATCCCTCTTACGCGTTTCGAAAACTTCAAGCCCCTTGAGCACTTCCCAACACCGATGGCTCCCACTTGCTCGTATTTCATTGGTTCCAAGTCTTCGTACACTGACAGCTGCTCCAAATTTAGATGAAGTTAGCTATCTCTCGATTTACGATGTCGGCGGGGCCGCCTGACTTCCTGATAAGAACAAGAGATATCATGCATACTTCAACATCTTTTTTGTATCAAGTGGTTGCCTAGAAATGCATGAATATCAGACTGTTTTTCTAAAGAAAAGAGCTTGCTACTTAGTAATCATTGGTTGTAGCAAAGTATTTCTGCTTGTCATGGGCTCCCTGTTCGGCAAGTACTTTCATCCCAATTCTCCTGACAACAAACTTACATCGAACAACCTAGCAAGCTGCAAACCTTGTATCGGTGATAAGTCAATTTTGCTAATTCGCTGTCCCCTGAAACTTTCTTGCTCCGAGTGGCATACGCGCCCACGCGGCGCCCAAAGTTTTCATGAGTTATCAAAAGAACACTGCTGCAAGCTAACATTCTTTCACTATCCTACCGAAGTAGTAAATTCCACTAGACCTCATTTCTTCTATGTTTAATTAGGACTCGAGTACGACTTCAGTAATTGACATACGCTGCTATTCCATGTTCTTTTTCCGTGTTTGCATTCAGTCTGAGGTCGTGGACTAGAGCACAAATATCCATCTCTCCTCTCTTTGTTCGAATGTTTTTACAGGTTCTTGGAGTTGCAAGCATCAGATCCGTGAAATGGGCTGGTCAAAAACTCAACGCGGGTGACAATATTCTTATGGTGGGGCTAGATGCCTCATAACATAAGCACTGCTCCGGCTTGTCACAGCTCCGAAAAGTGTCGATGGGTTTTGTATTCCCACGGATAGGAGAATTCTTTGGTCTGTGGGTGGGAGCCGTTTTTGTAGTTCTCGGGAATGTGGGTTTTTGGTAGTTTGGAGTGGTGTTTGAGCTGGCTGGTATCTGCTGAGTTAGGCGAGGTTCACGAGGTTTCGCGTTACAAAAAGTTTGAAGAAGGTGGGAGAACATTAGAAGGGGGATAAGGGGGGTCTGAGAAAAGATGGGATCTTCGATGTTCTAAAAGAGAAAGGATCCCACAGAAGGTAAAGCATAATTTGAATGGTTTCTTTAAATCTTACGTGATTGTAGTAAGTGCCGATGTTTCGCTTAGCATTTAGTTGTATTCTTGATGGGGTATAAACTTACTTTGTAGCTGAATTTCAGCGATCACTTTTTGGCTGGTGCATTTGAATTTCCTCGATCGTTCCAGATATATCACATATACATACTTTTGCTCCTCCTTTGTGGGCTGGCATTCGAAAATGGGAGCCGAATCTTCATGTTCGAATCTGCCTTGTTTCATCAACTTTGGTGTTCTTAGAGGACTTTTTCACATTCCCCTGCACCGCCCGAATTCTTTTTTACGGATTCGTATGTCAGATTAGATACTTCGTAAGGGCCTGTTTGGCGAGGAATAATTGTAATAAAGTTCAGTTGGTTCGGTAGCGTAACTGGTTTCTACAAACCCCGAATTTATCTTAAATAATTATTAAGTAGAAGTATAACTCGGAGTTATAATCGATTTAAGTATCGCTTGGTAACAATTATCGTCTATTATAGCCTACGGTAGTACAGAGTTTTTGTTCCGATAGTATAAAGACGCGGTGAATATAATAGATATAGCTAGCATTACTACGGTTTTAGCTCTCCTATCGTGTACTACACTTTTCTGAAGAAGGGGGTTTATACAGGTGCTTGTATATATAAAGTGGTGGTGTTTACGCTGGGTGGAACAAGCGAATAGAATAATGACTATACGGGTCTTGTACTGTATTTACATTTTGTATGGTGTATTTAGAATAAAGCGATCTCTATAATTGGAGTGGTATTTTATTTTTATCCTACGAACGAGCCAAGTAGAGAAGAAATAAGGATTAATAAATAAATTTGTACTAATTATACTAAAGTATCCTAAAGAACGTCTACAAACTTTCTTAATTGTATATATAACCGCTCCCCTGTTCTATGTTCAGTCCACCCACTAGTGGTTTGTTGATTTAATAGACCATTGCCCTAACATGATTTACCTCTAACTGACTTAATACGTGCTTCCGTGATCGTGAGCAGTTCATATAAACTTTAAATCTACAATTACCAGACGCCTCTGCTGGGAGATGCCATTTCACTTTAGGCCATGGTACTCCGTACCATGGATTGAGACTTTCGGCACTTGTTATCGTTGTCCGGGACATCTTCGGGAGTAAATGGGCGCGCCCCACATGATAGCCAGTTTCATGCTCAAAAGGGGGAAGGGGGGATGATTTGCCGGCTCCCACCACCCCGGAACGTAGATCATATATCAACCCACATTAATGCGGATGTTTCAGGCGTCTTCAATTGGTCAATTGCACAGCCATTTTATCGAAGTAGAGCCTGTTCTTTATTTACTAGCCAAAGTCCCATTGCCATTGGTGATATGGTCTCCCCCTCTTTTTGTTAAGCACCGGCAAGATTTGGTCGTTAAAATAGAGTTCGGGAGGATCCCTAAATTAAAATACCAAGAGAACCCCGGATATTGGCTGAATAGGCAGCTCCGTACCCACCCATCGTACGGAGTACTTGCCTTGTAACCAGGGAATAGGGATGCGGGGCTGTATCTTGATGGCTATATAGGAAGGGGGTGGTGCCCCAAAAAATACAGGTTATCTTATCACTGATCTTCACGTCAAAATGCGCTTTTCTGTCCTTTCCGTCGCGGTCTTGGGACCTATTACCGCTCTTGCTTTTCCGGCTAGTGATATGGCACTCGATAAGAGGGAGAACTTGTGTAATCTGAAGGAACCGCCCGCGATTTGCAAACCTGACCCGACGGTTACGGTTGAGGAGACGGCTGCGAGGGCGTATAAGTTTTACAGGGCTTTTGTTGTGGATGGAGATCCGAGGACGATGTTTTCGTTGATTGACTCTGCTTACATTGTAAGTCTTGCATTGCATGAATGTCGAATTTATTTCACCGTCGGGGATTTTGATGGGAACAAAAACTCCTATAAGAAGCAGAGCCTTTGTAACTACATTTGCTCGACAATTTCAATCTCCTTATTTACTGAGACTCTTAACACTTATCTAACCCATCACAGCAACATCACCCCGGATACGCAAGCGGTCCACAAGCCATTTGGCCACTTTTCTGCAATGGCAAACCGATGGGAACAGAGGCAACCACGTCTCATTGCTTCGACGCCACTTCGAACATGTCATATGCCAAATACTCAACCACCGACCGATGGCGCTGGGTTGACGGCTGTGTCCACGAACATGTATGTATCTCCTATCAATCTAACATGATCTTACCGAACTAACCTTCTTTCTTTAGTGGGACCAAAACGAAGTTATTCCTTCGCAAGACAAGTGCTTTAAAGCGAAAGGTACTAAAGCCAAGTTAGTATAGGTTCAGAAGGATGGTGGGGGTTGAGGGAGGCTGTTTTCTTCTTCGATGTATTATGTTTTGAGTCTGAGAGACCCACCTTGCGGATTCTTGTGTAGCTTTTGATTGTATTGACTTGGATTCGATACCGGCCTGATGGTTGATAAGCCCATCAAATGGCTGTAGAATTCTAAGAAGTCAATCTAAATACCCCAAGTCCGATTTATCCCGTTGCAACTTGCCAGCCAATTGACAAGATCTCAGTAACGAACCAAGAGATTGTTAGAACATTGACGGTAGATATTGTCAAAGTGTATCATCAATCGTTGAAAGTCCCCGACATTATATTAAATAGCGTTTTGTGATAACCATTCTACATAATCTCCAAGTACGGTAGTGTAGATTACACGTCCAGTCAACAAGAGTAGTATAATACTCGGTGGCCAGTAAAATAAGTGCCAGCCAACACCCTTCTTCTACCATAATATTATCTGCTTCATAAACTGCAATGACTACTAGAAACGCGCTTTTTTGGTATCACAGTGGCCAAAACATAAGTTAGCATAGTCTAGTTGACAAGTTTTCCATGTATTAAAGTATCCACGTGGTTCTGGTGGAGTCTGTGAACGGTAGCCTCAGCCTTCTATACCTAACTTTCAACAGATCTGATAACTTCTTCTAAGAAATTTCAATTAATGAATCAAGGTAACTCAGAAGTTCTGCACAACAACAGGATTAATTTCCTACCGCCGGTTCCGTTGTTATTACACACGGAGTATACCCATATCACTTGCATTACTTTCACTGAACCTAGACCATATTCTATATTCCCGGCTAGATAGTATAACTAGCCTATATATATAAATACCGGTAGGCGATTTACTATACACGATGATTACTGAGTTTCCTCTTTACATAGTATAGAAAGATGTACTAATATTGAACGACTTTAAAGCATTTTGAGAACAGTCTATTCAAGGGACTTTTAGGCGGCGCGGCAATGCATACGGGGACTTTTTAGTAGTGCGGCGATGCGTGCGGTGATTTTTAGGTGATGCGGCGATCCATGCGGTGATTTTTTTGGTGGTGCGGTGCGCATGCCAAGGCCGCATATATCATGTGACTGACCCTCCCTACCTAGTAATTACTGAGGTGGGCACTCATTCTACCGTGAGCTTGACGGTTTATTAGTGTAACTAGGTCATTATGTCTATCACAAAAACACCTAACCAGTCCCATCTCTCTGCTAGAAGCGATAGCTCTATATCACAAAGCAGGCAAAGTCTTGTTTCGCCCGCGCTTTCTCCATCAGACAATTACCAAGTATACATATTACAAAGTACGGAACAAGCAACGTGAACATTTAAAAGCCAGAACTCCCCAAAATGTTTAGAATAATAAGCCCAAGAATCATAAGCTGCCAAGTCACTCTCATGAGTAACGATTGAAAATTCGCAAGAGGTTTGTAGGATTCTAGTATTTAGGAAGGAGAAGATTTGTTCGCAAACCCGTTTCATCTCAAATGGTCATCCAAAGAAGTAGCAAACTTCAAGTTGTCTTCTCTGCAATACACACGGCTATCGAGCTCTTGTTCTCTTCGACAAAAACTGCGATTTCCATGTCAAAAGTGAACACCGCTGACGTACCGACCAGATTCCAAAGAATGAAGCGTCGATTAACATCTCATTCCACCACGTGTCGCCAAAGGAAGCTCAAGGATTACACAATACCGAGGGGAACGAGAAAAGTTGAGATAACAACAGGAATAGCTGATGCGAAGTAACAATTTCAAGTCCATAATGAGCCATATATCCCCTTCGTATTCATCCCAAAAGTGTCTGGTGAATTAAAGTCAGTTATGTTCCAACTTAGGGCGCTTGGAAAAACAAACCGCAAGCAAACTAGCAGGTACATATACAGAAGCGAGGAGTGTAGAAATATTCCTTTCCTTCGCCTGGAGTGACTTATATTACTCCAGGATCTGCGACAATTAGTAGGATTTTGAATAGTGAATCAGACATATACAACGAACTACTTGGTGGTATAATATCGGTCCCACTAAGCCCGCGTCCCACAACTATAGAGATACCAATAACACACATCTTCCCATCGAACAACCTCTATAGTCTTAATGGCTCGGTTGGTTGAACGGTCCAGCGTTTTCCGTCTGTCGCCCAATTCAAGATTGAGAAATGATTCTCTTATTGGGTTATGATCAGATGGTTTTCCGTTAAAATTCGGCACTGTTCTCAGAAGCAGCGCCGTCTTTTTGCACTTTTTTGTTTTTATTCCTCTTTTTCCTTTTGTTTTGGGGGGAAGGGGAGGCAAGAGGTCACGTGGGTAGTAGGAGAGGGAAGAGGAAGGTACTATAAAAAGGCTTTATATAGGAACCGACATCCAATTTTATTCTTGGTAATCTTACTACTCTGCTGTTGAGAAGGGAGAGAAAAATGTGAGAGTAAGTATTAACCCTGATAATATATTTAGTTAATCAAAACACCTCTAAACTACCTATCTTGGAGAAACTAGAGTTCACTAATTTGATTCAATCACAGAATTCAAGAACATACCCTGGATTTTCGATTCATTAACTCGCAAGTTACTCCATCCTGAAAACGCACAAAATCCATACATACATACCTAACCGTATCCTCTCCCGAGTAGACCTCGATGATATCATCTGTGAATCATTCGGTTAAATAGCAAAGTGGCCTTCTTCTATCTTCCAAAACCCAGAGATCTTGCTCATTATTATCAAGTCTTCCTACTGAGCTTGTTCAAGCTCAGCCTCACCAGTAAAACCTTCAATACACTCATTCAACGCTATAAGAACCTCTTCCCCAATGTTTCATAAGTCGCTATTGATGTAAAACAACTAGATTCACAGAAGTAAATCGAGAAGCGTTCTCGTAGCTCTTTTCTATAGATATATAAAAATCTTTTTATACAGGCCGGTATATATTTAAAATGTATACGAGCTAAGTGGGCCCCAAGTTAGTAAAGGTATAGTATTATATACGGAGTATCCTTCCCTCAAAATTCCATCTTTTATATACCTAGTAATACCTTCAAACCCCCACCCCCCACCTCACCAATCCACAAAATAATCAATCCCATCCGTAAACCCCGCCCCCCCAAGCGTCGCATGATCACTAAACGGAAAAACCCTCAACAGCTTATCTCTCACCCACCCCTCATCCACCAACTTAAAAAACGCCTCACAGTTATCCTGCATCGCCAGGTCCGCGTAGAAATCTTTTCGCCACTGGTACCGCTCCCATGTCTCGGTCCGTCGCTTGATGGGGTATTGTTCTAAAGCCCCGTAAGAGAGTGCGAATGCTGGTTTGGTGGAGTTACGGGTTTTGTGGTGGGAGGAAGGTTGGGTTTTTTGATTTCGGTGTAATTGTAATTGGGCGTATGATAAAGCGTTAAGAAGGAAATACCCATCGTACCACGCGAGGAAGGGACTAGAAGCTAGGTACGTATCGAACAGATCCGGATGCGTAAGTAACGCGTAGAGGATCAACATCCCACCCCCGGAATGGCCATATATCGCATCGCGGGTGAATTGCACATTTGGAAACAAGGTGTTCTGCACGAATGGCCGGATCGTTCCATCGACGAAGTGGAGGAATTCGTCGGCCTGTGATGTGACGCCTGTGGTGGTGTTGGAAGAGGGGGGTGTGCTACCGTTTAGGGTTGGCGGGATGTAATCTGCGTACCGCTGGTCGCTGTAGGGACTGCTTGTGAGGGGGTAGCCGATGGAGACGGTGATTATGTTGGGTTGGGATGTGTCTACGGGTTTGCGGCGGTGGACTGCTTCGCTTGCGGAGGAGCCGAGGGCGTTGCCGTCGAGGATGTACCTGTGTTTTTGTTTTGTTAGGACGGTGTGGTGCGGGGTTGGATTTGGGGATGAGTGAGACTTACATTGTTAGGGCTGTGGCGTTTACGTCCCGGGAGCTCCATTCGAAGGGCCAGGAGATTTGGACTTGATACTCGATGCCATTTTCGTTACTCATATTCCATAACTCTACGTTGGGGAAGACGGTTGGTGGGAAGAAGGTGAGGGGGTGGGGTGGGTAGGTTGTGAGGGACATTTCTTTTGTGTATTTTGGGGTTTGGTGAGGGAAGTGCGGCTTGTAATTTATAAATTAAAATACAGTCCCTGAGAGATTTGTGGGTACTAGACATACGTTTAATCAAAATTATCGGTTGTAATTTACTTTCTTGTTAATGTTAATTTGTGAAGATTCTAAGTTGCTTTATGTAGGTAGACGTCACGCTTTTCAGTACCCCGCTATTAGCTATACAGTACAGTAAGCAATATACATTTACGAGCTGGCCTATCCGCCCATGTCCGTTTTGCATTACATTATTCATGTAATCAGGCCGAAGTTCTTATAAGATCGATATAAATCCATTCAAACTTTAGAATTATAACAATTAGTTAATCTATTCTATTTAATTTTTACGCTACTCAAGATTCTAGAATGATTAAATTATTTTTTAGTTCTTGTGAAATACTGTGGTTAAATAGGGAAGTGGTCTAGATCAAGTCAATTAAGAAAACCTATTCTTTATAGCTTTTTCTATCTAAGCGAGCCCCTTTCTCCTCTCACCAGCTCTCTTTCTAGCGAAGTATCCACCATCACTATTCTATTAAACGACCGCGAGATATAACGATACAATTCCTTCCTAGGAAGAAAAGTCGCCCCCACGACCTACTGATGAATAAGTAATAGTCTCGTTACTTGCTTGGAAGAATTCATTTCAGGTAATATTTATATATATTAGTATTTACCTCGCGAGCTAAATATACTCTTAGCTATATATTTAAATAATAGACTCGTACGTAGAAATATCTCTTAAATTCTTTAATTCTTTTCTTCTTTTCTCTACGTCTATATCACACCTCCCTCTCACACCTCCCTCTCTCCCTCCCTCCCTCTATCCCTTTCTCATGCACCAAATACCACCCTCCCGACTTACTTACAAAAAAACAAACTCCTCTCCTCCCTTCCTTCCCCCTCCCCTCCCTCTTATCCCTTCCCCCCACCAACCCTACTAACCCCGCCCTCCTAAACGCCATTCCTCCCTCCCTCCATTCTATCCTCCCTTCATTCCACGAGAAGAAGACAAGACAGAGAAGANCTCAAAAATGAAGAACATATCAATGATTACAAAAATCCCACTCCCAACATTCCCACTACGAATCACCCACCTCCCCCCCCTCAACAACAACCCACCGCTTATCCGCCTCCTTAACACCAACCCTCTTACACATAACCTCCAACGTATTCTTCACCGCCGCACCAGGATAGCCAAACTGTTTCTTCAACACCTCAATCAATCCCACCTTAGTAAGATTACTACCTTGGACCGCCTCGAGAAACCCAGGGAGGTCCTTGGCGTCTAATAATTTCTTGGGTTTGGTGTCTTTGGTCGTAGCTTTAGAAGAGGGCGTTGGGGCATTGGTGAGGGTCATTTGCTTGACGGATTTCGTGAGAGCTGGTTGTAAGATGTTACCACCAGGTGTGTTTTTCTTGACTAGTGGAACGCGGGGTGGATCCATGTTTGTTGGGATAGTTGAGGGCCAGTAAGCAGTTGAAAAGGGGTCGATAGATTTCGGGATTGTGTCTAATATATTAGCCGAGACCTATAAAAAGAGACGCAACTCGTAACCTACCAAGAATAACCTCCATACGATAGGGCATCATCTTCACGTTTGTACATCTCTTATGCTTATCCTCCCAGCACAAACCGGTTGAGATAGGCTGCAAATCATCATTACCATAGATGGCCATTCGTTTTGCATTCGCATTCGCCATATCATCATTCTCATCGTCAAGAAATCCTGACATATCCTCTCCATCTTCGATATCTTCCTCTTCCTCACCATCGCTATCACAATTCTCTGCGTCCTCGTCTTCAACCCATTCAGCTTCACTGTCATAATCGTAATTCGTATCTGGTAGGTCCTTTCGAAAGGGATTTCTGGCCAATCTTGCCATACCGTTTGCATTTGCCGGTCGACTTGTATATGTACCGCGATATGGAGGTCGAACGTCTTCTGCAAAACTCAAGATCTTAAGAGGGACTTTTCGTAACATGTTGATATTTCGTGACGAATCTCCAGAAAGCTCCATAATCTCTCGAACTGGCTTAGAGTATTTTCCACGTCGAAAACTAGTCTGGAGATGAAAAAGAGTAACGGCATCAAATTCATGAATTCTTCCTGGACTTCGATTACCAAGCATATACGCATCTAGAGTATTCGTCGTTGATACAATCGCAGCCTCATCTCTCTCGAATCGGTTGATCTTAGCAACTCGGACATCTCCATGGATAAAAAACTCGGGAAACGTCTTTTCGTAATGCGACTTGACGGACTTGACTGGCTTCTGTGGACTCGCAGCATTCGGGTCTGGATTCGAAGTCTGTGGACCAGGACTCATCGAAGTTCGAGATCCACTATCAACGCTTCCTCGTCGGCCGCCGGCAGGTGTAGAAGGGATCGTAAAAAAGTTGCTTAGTTTCTTTTGCGCTCGTTCCTTCTTCAACTTCTCCTCCTCGGCCTTCTTCTTTTCATCATCCTTCTTCTTCTTATCCTGCTCCTTCTGTCGTTTCTTCTCCGCAACAGCAGCACGTTTTTCCTCCTGCGCAGCCTCTCTAACTTTCCGCTCCGCCTCCTTCTCTGCAGCCTTTCGTGCCTTTTCCGCAGCAGCAGCACGTTTCTCCTCCGCGCTAGCCTTCTCCTTTAACTCCTTATCTCTCGCCAACTTCACCTTCTCCGCCTCCTTCAGTAACCTCGCATTCTCCTTTTCCGCAAACGTCAACTTTGGTTTCTTGGTCGGCGGCGCCGGCGGATGTCCATTCATTGCCGCAAAAGCAGAAGGGGCAGACTGTATATTCGTATTTGTATTCGTACTTGACAGCACCGCAGTAGCGACCATAGGCGAGTTGGCTACATCAGAGGGCACATCACTTAATTCCGACGCGGAGCTAGGCGCCGGACTGGCAGGTCGATGTTGCGCCGTGTGGGGGTGCAGTGAATTTGAAGACTTGGATTCGAGGTCTATAATCCGTAAGTATCTCAATCTGGTAGCACAAGATGGGAATGATAATCTACCTTGGAACGTATCATGATCCCTCTTTGGAGGTCGCGGGGAGGCCTGGGTAGAAGCCATATTGGAGAGTGTGTTGTCGCGTTCTGACACAGGTCGTTTGTACAAGAGGGAACGCAGAAAGCAATACCAGCTTGAAAGGATCGGTAAATGTGGAATGTGGTGGAGAATTGAGGTCTAGGATATCCGAGACACCATTGATATGCGGGGAGGTGTGGTGTTGTGGGATTCAAGGATGGCGGTGGAGGTTGCGTGAAAAGGTCGTGAGAGGATAAGATGTTGGACGCGACTTCCGTAAAGTGGTTTGAGATTCGCGTTTCAGTCACGTGATTACATAGACATGCAGACTTTCAACCTGGAAATTGCAATGGAATTAGTATTGTAGTAAAGCGGCAGGTATCACCTCATTTACTATTGTCGCAATAAAGGTGAATTGACTGCGAGGCAATTGAATTGATTGGAAGGGAATTAATTGGGCTCGCCTGAAAGTCCCTTAAGCATTCATTTCCCCCTCACCTATCCCAATCATCACCATACACCATCTCACTTTCCTTCACAACCATACTCACTCCAACATCACAGTCACTCAAAATAAACCAAAAGACTCATCTCATCCGATCTTTCATTATTAATCTCCAAGTTTGGTACCATGAAAAAATATCTCATGTACAACTTTCTCGCCCATTTCCACTTAATCCATGCATGCAAATGCCGCTGCAATAAACAGAACCAAAAAATAAAGTGCTAACGAACGAACACAATCATCTTTAGGACGCCTCGCTGTACAACCGCTCCAGGTCAAACTCGGGAAAATGAGACAAAGACGGAAGAAATCGAGTATACACAAGAGGGTACCATCAAGTCCCTCTAGGAGCCAGCCAAAGAAAAGTTGAAGAAAAAACCAGACAAACACCCTCCCTTGAAACGAGTGAAAAGGAACTCCCAATATCCAGGACCCTTTGCAACCAAAACGCCCTGAAAATGCATATGTGAAAGGAAAAAACTTTATAGAGTCATCCCCTAATTGAACTTCCTTCCTTGCCCCGGGGTATATCCTCCACGCCCAATCGAAAAAGTCCTCTTTTATTATTAGCCCCCTCAATCACTATCGGCATCTGGATTTGCAATGTACAATCGACCAGCGCTCAACGTCATTGTTCGTTCATCCACACTTCCACGTCTTCTCAACTCTTCTGGATTTCGTACACTCTTTTCTCGTGTGACGGTGGACTTGAGGAGACTATTGCTGGCCAGTCGTGCGGCATCTGGACCACTCAATTCAGCCACGCTATCATTTCGTTCGCCACTACTACCACTTCCCACACTTCTTGTACCATCACCACCATTGCTTCCAAAATAATCGTGGCCACGTTGTTGATGTGGGCCCGGCATGGGAGTTTCGGTCACATCTGTCAGGGTCCCGTTGGAACCCTGTCGTTCTCGTTCGCTTGGTGGTGTATTTCCCTGACTCCATTTGCCGGTTGAACTGGCGCCAGATTGACGATATGTAAGACCTCTACGGCCACTCCGTCCACTGCCCACACTACTTCTTCCACTGCCGGATCGTTGGTGATACTTGCCACCAAGGTTTGTGGAATCTCCATCGTCATCGCTGTCCCCTCCTTCGACCTCACTCGCACTGAGACGCATGGGTACTCCTCCTACACCACCAACCAGATCACCCGGACTATATCCCACCAAACCCGCCTTTCCATGATGTCGAATCTTTGCCGTGACGCGATTGCTGCCAGCCAGGCTCCCAGATCCGCTCGCTGAGGATATTCTTTGCGGTTGTGCTCCCCCACTCACTTCCTTGGAGGCCTTCATCTTGGCATGACGTTGGGCAGCCAGTACCTGTGGATTCTCCTGTTGAGCACGATCACACCAGACGGTCGCCTTTTGTTTTCGCATCAGCGCCACATAGCTGCTGGTTTGGGGCGAAGAACCCGATCTCGAGGAACCGGATCGTTGCAGGTCCTGAGATGCCTGGCGATTGGGTACCGGGCCATTGCCGCTGCTGGCGGTGGTGGAAAAGGTGTTGGTCGAAGGCGTTCGTCGTGAATGGTAGGAGGCGTGCACCTGCATGTGGTTGGGGTAGAGTTGCTGGTGTTGAGGATGCTGAGGGTGTGGAATCTGAGGAAACACACTGGACGAAGTGGTTCGAGTGCGACTGTGTCCGTACATGTTGGGATGTTGTAGAGGTGAGGCTTGGTAGCCTAATGGCATGGGTATTGGTTTTCGTCGAGGGAGGTCGGCCATCATAATGAAGGATTTAAATGTACAGCCAGTCCGAGTGAATCAAGTGGAGCTGCGGTAATTTTTCATTCACAGACGGAATGAGCGCCGTCAATGACAATTATGGTGATTGACGAGATGCGCTTGCGGTTTTGATCGACTTCTTGGGTGGTCGCTCGAAGGTTTGGAGGCGCGCTTGGAGGGGAATTGAGGCCGCAGTTGCTCCGTTCGCAGTACGGAGTACGTACGGCGTGGTCTTTGTTCCGGGTAGATTGTTGACGGTCTTGGTATTTAGGTTCAGCGAGCCGCGATGGTGGAACGACTAAAGAGCTGTGGCCGTGGTGGCAGTGGCCGTGGCGGTGGCCGTGGCAGTGACAGTTGACAGCGAATTGACTTTTTTTGATTCAAAAAGGTGTTGTGGCAAAGTAGACTAGTGGTCGTTGGTGAATTTGGGCGAGCTGAGGGAGGAGGGAGATGTAGATGGGTATGTCGTAAGCAATGTGCAGGTCATTTGTAGTGGGGACTGGACGTAGGAATTGTCGCGAAAGTGGAGGCTCGGTTGGGTGGGTTTGTTAGAGTGGGCCGGGTTCGGTTGGTGGTGGGGGTTGATCGGAATCTTGCTTTTCGGATTCCCTCTTGAGTCTTGACGCGGAATTTCGGTGTTCGGGGTGATCGAGGAGTGGTGATGATGGATTGAAGAAGTTGGAGGAGGAGGAGGTGGAGCGGGAGAAGTGGGAGTAGAAGTTGGAGTGGGAAAGGATGTGTGAGGTTTTTGGAAGACCAAAGTACCGAGTATAGGTAGGTATAGGATGGTCAGAGTAGGGTTGGGTCGGGTTGGTAGGGTTGATAAGGCAGGGGAGGGGGAGGGACTTGTAGAAGTAGATAGATGAGCGTAGGGGAGGGTGGTGGATGGCGGATACTTGAGTAGCGCACGGAGGAACGAGGTAGGGGGTCCCGAGTCTTTTTCTACCAAGTGCCTAGGTAAGACTTTTGAGGTGATATGATGCAGATGCCGTGCAGTGCAGATTGGTGGTGGATGGATGTGTGGTGGAGGTGGAGGTGTTGGTGTTGGTGTTGTAAGTAGGTGTTTGTTGAGAAGGCCGAGTGACAAGAACAGAGCAACAGAGCAAAGGGACAGCGCTGGTGAGCGGGCCAGAACAGAGCAACAGCCTGGAGGCACAGCGGCTTAGGGTTAGCAGTGCAGCAGTCTACTTCTACTACCTAGGAACTTCGTAGAGTATTGGGAAGATATCAATTTAAAGCACAAATCAGCATTCAGCATTCAACAACGGGGAAGCTCAAATGGGTACTCGACATGCGCATGGGTATCAGCAAAGCACCTGCATTCAGACAAAGAGCCGCCGAGTGGTGCGAGCTGTGAGCTGCAGTCATCGAAGCAGGCCCTGAGGGAGGCCCAGCACTTCAGCACTGGCAGGGCAGGTCCAGGGGCCCAGGGGGGAAGGAAATGGAGGGGTAGAATTGGTATTAGGCTGCAGGCGTAGGTAGGGCAGAAGTTCAGAACTAAGCTACAGGTACAGTAACGCCTAAACTCAGTCGTCAGTGAAGCAGTACATTCAAGACCGTCAAGACCGTCCAGTACCACTATTTTATTGGCTTTTATTTTTACTTTGCGACTTTCCTCTTTCGGACGGGACATCTGATGAAGATATACTTTTCTTTCCTCTCTCGTCTCGTGAGTTCCGTTGGAAATGAAGCTCGTCCCATCTCATCTCATCTGCGCAGCGAATCCCGTGTCCAGGATATCCAT
Source organism: Hymenoscyphus fraxineus (assembly GCA_900184765.1). NCBI lineage: Eukaryota > Fungi > Ascomycota > Leotiomycetes > Helotiales > Helotiaceae > Hymenoscyphus > Hymenoscyphus fraxineus. The sequence continues at coordinate 482,477 of LT855413.1, read as the reverse complement.
TCCCATTCCCATTCCCATCCTCATCTCCAGATTCAGACCGCGGGCGCTTCCTTCCTTTTTGGAAATGGATGGAAGGATGGAAATTGAAGGAGGACAATCACGTGGAGGTCCGCGAAACCTCCCGTCTGGCTGCACATTGGAAGGGACTTTCCGGATCTTCGGGTGGCGTGATAGCCGTCAAACAACAATATATGGAGTATACGGAGAGAGTGCATCGCAGCAACATACGGCGGTGCCTTTGCAGGCCTTTTGCTTTGTTTTGATACAGAGTACTAATGCGGATGATGGATGCAGCGTGGTGCATTGCAGCTTATAGTGAGAAGAGAGGGGTCTCACCTGTGTCGAGGGACCAGAACCAGTAGCAGTACCTGTATATCACTCCCCCATCAACACCATCAACTCCCACATCACAGACTCAGCACTTCCACTTCAGCTGGCTTGAGCCCTGAGCCGTGAGCCCTGAGCCCTGAGCCCTGTGGTCTCAAGCCCCCCTCCCCTGTCCCTGGCCCACGCGCACTCCGAAACGTTAATGGAGAATCCATGGTCCATGCTCGAGGGATGTGCACATTAGCAATCCAAATCAGATGTTTCTGTTTCTCCCGTCTCGTCCTGCTGCTATTTTCTGCTACACGCCACGCCTACACCCACCCCCAAAGGGCGCAAGTCCCTGAATCCGACTCGTGCTCCTCTGCCAAGCCGTCAGTCAGCATTTCAGCGTTCAGCTCGCTCGCTCCAATTTCGCGAATCGGTTAGTACGGACAGTATAGTAGTAAGTACAGTAGTCACGTCACGACTTTAGTGCCAAACGTCGGGTGGTGGGTGTATCTAAGTAGAAGTCAAAAGCTCGCTCGCTCTGCCACTGTCTGTCATTGCCCATTGCCACTCCAAACACTGATGCGAGTCCCGGTGGCGCCAGGTGGCAGTAGTTGCTGTACAGGTACTCGTACGTCGTGCCACTGGCACTGGACTGGCTAGCACCAACCCATCACGATTGCGCCGTGGGACGCTGTTGTGTTCGGAGAAATAGACGCTGAGAAAGGAATCCGACCCGACTCACCCAAAAAAAAAACCCCCCCAAAACTAAAAATTCAATAGACGATCACTTCACTCGCGATAGCCAGGTCGTGGTGTTGTCTCTCCCAATCTCACCACCGTACCTGCATCCGCATCTGGAAAAAAAAGAGGGGTCGAGTCGGTCGGTCGGTATCTCTTTTCCCTCCCCTTTGCCGCGCCGCGTACAGGAGTGTAGTCTTGGCTTGGTACAGTCCGTAGATGTAGACAGGACGTAGATGTGATGTGATATGAAGAGGGGTCACATCCATCCATCTCCATCCTGAAATTCCTCCAGATAGGACAAGGACAACAAGGATCCAAGTTTCGCCTTTCCAAGATCACTCTACAGTACCACTTACCTATCTCTGTCAAACATCATCTCTCCAGGTTTAGGTCGTCACGGTCCCCTGCACGGTAGCAAAAAGACGTCAGTTATGTCAGTCACAACCAGGATCCTCTCTTGAATCTTGATCCTCTATTATTCTCCGGGGTCTCCTATATAACAACCAGTACAAGTACGCTTCATCCTCATCTCCTCCGTACTTCGTAACAGGATAGACGATGGAAGACCCGTGGTTCGAAGACTTGTTAACTTGCCTAGGTACTTTCCATTTTGCCGGATAGAAAGGATACCGAGGGGGTTAGGCTGGAATGGAATA
>LT855413.1:470389-480753 GCA_900184765.1 Hymenoscyphus fraxineus | reverse complement strand
TTACATCTCACAAACCGAAAAGCAGGAAAACTCACCTCCCACAACATACGGTACTCCTACAGTACCTATACTCAACCATATTACCCGATCCGATCCCAGGCTTCCCTCCCTGTCCTGTTATCCGTTAATCATCTGTTATACGAAGTACAAAGTACAACATAAAACACAAAATATAAAGTACAAAGATGAGCAAGTGTAAGTAAGTGTAAGTACCCGGATGAGCCTGGACGAGCCCGGACGAGGACGAGGACGAGGACGAGGGAGCTGTTTTTCTGATGTAGAATCTGGATTATAGGTATTAAGGAAGAGGAAGAGTGAGAGTGAGAGTGAGAGTGAGACTAACCCTACTAAGTAATTAATTGTTTTTATCTTGCGGAAAGGGGTTCGGTAGGTATACGATATGAAATAAAAGGAAACGAAAGGTATTGTTTGATCTGGGTTGTTTTTTATTTTATTTTATCGTGCGCTGTATTACTGTATTAGTGTAGGGAGTAATGTAGGGAGTATTATACTTGATGAATGTTTATTCTACTCTTGCGATGTAGTATAGGAAGCGGAACGAGATGAAACGAAACGAAACCAAACCTACTTCGAGGTACTTTAAGGTACCTTGAGATATTAACCTTGATATACTATATGTATATATCTATATATGCTCTATATATACTCTATATAGAGGTAGTAGTGGGTGGACTGAGCATGGAACAGGGGAGTGGTTATATGTACTATTAGGCAAGCTGGCAGACGTCCTTCGGGACACTTTGGTACAATTGGCACAAATACATTCATCAATCCTATCTCCTCTGTAGTAAATCGATAGTAAAGTAAAGTAAAGTAAACTATATAAAACCGGTACTTAATCTCGGTACCTACTATACTATATTGTACCTAGGTACTTAGACCTCAACGTTCGGCACACGGAACCATATTCCATAGAATTATTCTATTCCATTCCACCTAGAATCCTTCCAGAGCTTATTTAAAATAGAAAAATTCCTTCCATTAGTAGGCTCTAGAAATTCCAAACTAGTTAAAACACGTGATTACAGGAGCTATATAACCCTAGGTAGAGAGTTAAGTAAATAGCTAGGGTATAATCAACTGTAGAAGTATTTATAATACTCGTACCCTATGTTAGGGGGACATTTATATAATATAACTTGTTATCTGGCTATTTAATATAAATATAGCCCTGGAGACTTCCTATTAGTCGACGGGCATGTAATAAATTCCAGCTCAGGTGGAAATTCTATATATTCTATGGAATATATACCTCTGGAATAGAACCCTTTTACTAAATCCTTAAATAGAATGGAATCCTTCCAGAGGAGGCCTCTGGAATCGAAGGGAATTCTAGTTACCGAACGTTGTTAGACGGTTAGACCTAGTACTCGGCACGGTACGGTATAGAATAACGACTTTATACTTTATACTTCACACTTTACACTTAACTCGTATATATCTTATATCGTATATACGAAGGAAGTTAATTACTACCTAATTTACCTACTTATACTTAAATCTAATACGCGGGAGAAATCTACGCTTACTTAGTACCGACGTAAACTTAGGTATTCGAGGAGTTATTCCTTTGGCGCTATATATATCTCGAGGATTTCAAGTTTACGAAGTCTTGATAATGCGATGATTTCCGAGAATGAATGGTCGTTTAAGCGTATAAGTATAAATATACCGATATTAATCATTTCAAAAGGATGTTTAGCTCGTTAAATCGAAAATATCGGGCTGACCGGAATAATGTCTCGGAGTACTGTTTTCATTATTAAAGCGATAGAGAGATAGTAGATAGTACCGGTAGAGTAAAACTGAGATTATTATTAATAGGCTAGAAACCCCTCTGGATTGTTGAGAAATTCCGGTCTGAAGTCACGTTTCTAGGTATGTAACGTAAATGAGCTATGAATAGTTTCCGGTATCAGATGATCGCTTAATTCTTCTGACTACAATGTCTCTACAAGTTAGATCTAATGGTTAATAACTCTCGATAGTACGTACCGTATAGTACCTCGTATACGATCCGACTTGGGAATTCATTCTAGAGCGTTTTTCCTTGCTACAAAATTGTCCTACTATAATCGTACCCTGTTACTTTTATCTGTATATGCTTTTTGACTTCAAATTGTATTAATACGATGTAGGATTCGCGAATAATCCTTGGTTCTTATGGGAAGTCTCGGTGGCAGCGTAGATATATAACAACGCGCACAATCTAGCAATTGAAGAACTTACTCGCACTCCATCGAACACTCACTCCAACTACTCTCCAAGCCATCTTTCAACTCCTTTCTAAGCAGTATACCATCTCCAACCCAAACCTCATTCAAGCGAACCTCCTCCTCGCTCAATCAGTCAATCAGTCACTCACTTACTCAATTAATAATCTACATTCCACAAACATGCACTTCCAAAGCACTCTCCTCCTCGCCATCATGGCCGGCGCCGTATCCGCCAACTACAGCAGAGCCTGGTGCGAAAACGAAGCCGGTTCAAAACTAGTCCGAGAGTCTCAGGCGGCATGCGAATCCACCGCCTGCGAAGATTGCCAATATGAAGTTGGTACCGATGGGCCCGCTTGCACCAGTGCAAGCCAGCCTCCCAAAATTGCATCCGACACTTGGGATTCTTATTGTAAACAAGCTGGGGCTTTTGCTGGGAAAGGATGGGTTCGAAGTTGAAGTAGGGTCCGATTTTGGAGCGTGGTTGGACTTCTAAGACAAATCAAAGGCTCAAAAAGTAGTTGAGCGCGTAGGGAAGGAATTCAACTCGTTACTGCATAATACAGGAGACTATTTTCAACATGCATCCTCTTGTGTATTCTACGCACTTTTATAAATGGGAAGCTATTAGTATTATTCCACCAAACCGCTTTCGAAAGAGGCTTTCTCAATGAGAAACACAGACGTAAACACTATTTTATGCAGAACTTGTCACCCTACATGAATTACCGAGTTCGCTCTCAACAGACCAGAAGGCGAAAACACCATCACTTTGATCCTTAGTGTGTGTTTAACTTGAGATGTGCATTTAGGGTGGAGTGCACACTGGGCGATCAAATAAAACCACCTTTGTGAAACTATTGGTTCTCTACTTCTGTTAATATATACTCATAGATATATTTGTAACGAATAGCGTTTGACTCAAGTGGAGTTATAGTATGATCGTCGCCTATCTTAGTTAGTTACTACTAAAGGGGGTGGATAGTTAAAGCTAGACACTGTCGCTGATCAGAGTATATCTTAGCCCTGATTTTGAAAAAAAACTAGCGAATTAAAGACTTATATCTAGTCGATATAGACTTCTTTTATATATAATCTATATGATTATATCTAGTATTAACTATCTACCCCCTTTACCATTATAGTTTAATAATAATACTACTTACTACTTTATAATTTAATAGCTAATTAGATTCTAGTAGGTTAAATTAACTTAGTTATTAACTTATTAATTAGTAGGTAGTATGTAACTAGGTAGGCTAAGCGAGTTTATTATTTATAAATGTATACCCTAAAAGCAAGTTCTATTATAAAGTAGGGTTACTACATTCAGAGTAGCACATACATTTCATGCGATATACAAGCTAAACGTTCCTTATACTTGTTACAAGTTAGGATATTATTCAGGACGTAGAACCTTAATTAGTATGGTATACCCTGAAGGCGCATTCTAGCTAAATAGCCCTAAGACTTCTCGGTAATATAAGCCTTTGAACCTCTCTTAGCCATTATCTTCTTGTTGTAATACAAAGGCTATAACACATCCGTATGATAGCTTCCTGGCTATTTTACTTGGTAGATATATGTTTTTCAGATCTTTAGTAATTGGATCTGGCCTCAAAGTCAAGATAGTAGAATGAGCGAAAATGCTAAGGTTGTTTTACGTCCGAGAAAAGCACCTTAGATTAATCTTTACAGTACAGACGAGTGTGAAATGCGAAATGAGGTAAGCTTTACTGTGCAAATAAACGGATTTGCAAACTCAAGGCTCCCGTCCAAAGAACATGACAAGCAGTCATGCATCGAGCATAACCCATGTTAAGTTGGATTTATATAACACCTGCTTGATCCTTCCTCCAAGCCAATCATACAATTTACCTATCCACCAAGAGCGAAGCAGAAAATAACGACTCCATCATTTCAAACACTCGATCTATACCTTCCGTTCTCGTGTAAGAAAAACACCATGAAATCCCTCACTCTTCTCCGAATACTAGCCCTCGCTACCCTTACGTTCGCGACGCCCCGTCCAGACGATTACGACGAAAATATGCCAGAAGAACCATGTGATCAGCCAGGCTGCGTGAAGAGCTGTGGAAAGGCGGTTAGTGTTTCCCTCGTCGCATCTTTTTCTTTCGTCTGTTCGTTTGATTGATATGATTGCAGGGCGTTGCTGTGAACTTTTGTCGAGATGGCGGAGGGACGAATTGTATGTGCAAAAAGCCTGGAGAGCCGGGTTATGGGACTGGAAGGGGATAGAGCGCTGCGAGACGATACTGTGTTTCGTGTGGTTGGTTAGAGAACAGGGGTTGGGTTATATAGAGAGAAATTATACTGTGTTGATACTGTGGTATAACATGGCTTCCTTATCTGGAGTATCCTGTTCGTAGTTACAGAATGAAGCAAACCGTGAATATAATACGTATGAACACTTTTTCACCCCGAATCCTAGAACCTCAGATATGGCAATGTTTATTTGAACCGCTATAATTAAAATACGTTTTCGAACTTGATAGTAATAATAGGAGAGATCTGCTTTTACAACAAAAAGTTTTTCCAGTTTAGTGTTACATTTGCCTTCATTCCCGCGAATTTAATGGATAGAGAAATCTGGCTACTCGTAATAGATATGGATAGGCGTCTAAAAGCTAACCCAAAACCAAACCCTACGCTCTATCGCAACTTCCTTCAAAAAATACTTTAAACGCTAGAACGAGTTGCTAATCGTAGAGAGCGAGGCAGAGAATGTATAAAGCCTAGTAACATGTCAAAGCTAACGGACTATCTTGTCCTCGACGTTATGGTGCTTTATATTTCGGAAGGTCTTTTAAACTTAAGGAACCTGGAGAAGATCGGTTTAGACCTACCGTATTAATTGGATTATAAGATACTATTATTTAAATATAAAATCCGTCCTAAGGCCTATTTGAACCATATCTTATATAAAAACTAATATCTTATATAGTAATTTTGCCCTACTTTTTAGTAAGGTTTACTAACCTCCTCTCCTAACTTCTATGTTTTACCCCTAACCTTATCTAATTAAATTAGTCTTTAAACCTATTCTATTCCTACGATTTAAGTATATTCTTAAAGTAAGAATAGAACGTAGAATAGGTCCTAGAATCATTCTACGAAGGGGTAATAGGGGGTAACTATATAGAGTATCTAGGAATAGCTTTATTTTTATAAAATTTATATATAGGTTTTTATTACTTAACTTTAAAATACCCTCTTAGTAACCTAGTACTATAATTGTAAGTGTTTTAGCTAATATAGTAGTATTAAATAAAGTACTTGAAAAATAATATAAAATTATAAATTTGAGATTCTAGCCTTCTAATTAGTTAGAGTTATAAGATATTAGTTTTTCGGACTATATGGAACTATATCTACTAACGTAGTAGTATATTATTCGTAAGTAATATCTTATAATCTAATTAATACGGTATTTCTACTATGTTACGTGTCCTACGAGGTAATTATTTAGCCTGATTAGGAGCGTCTAAAGTGGATTTTAGTAAACCCTATTAAACTATTTTATTTAGCATTATATATAAATTCTACAAAGGTTAAGGAAAACGTAAATAAACTTAAGAATATCGTATTAACATATAGTACCACGTTAGAATCAAAATTCCAACCGCAGGATCCTTATAAATCTCTATATAAAGAAAGAAGCGTTTGAACCAGGGGCTCGCTAAACACGAAAATGTTCTATATCTTCGCGAGACAAGGGCCACGGAGGAGATATTATATACTATCGCGGCTTCCATGCAATTCCTGTGCTCGGTACGCACTTACTCTAGAAGATTTCATAGCTGATATTAAAAGAGATATAATTTCTCTCTACGTCATCTTGTGGTTTTAGGCCTGGTTAAAACCAAGAGAAGAGGCCTTAATAGAGTATTTGTAAGCGTAATCTTATAACTAGAGAATGTGTTAGTTTTACTATAATAGTAAGGTAATACGGGATAGTATTATTAGTTTATATTTCGTATAAGGGATCTAAAAGAGTATGTATTACTAGCTAAGGATATATAGTATTATATAGTGTCTTAGATAGTTGTCTTACGTAATAAACTTTAGATATCTTACTAGGAGTATAGATATACTAATACTAGTACCTCTTTAAAATAATTAAAATAGTATAAAATAAGATAATAAAAACCTATTATTATTAATTTGCCTTTTCCTTAGCTAGTACTTCCTTTTTCGCTATCCTTTCTACCTATTTATTAGCTAAATAATAGACTATATTCGTATCGATAAATAACTTAAGTATATTATTATACTTTAATTTAGTTATTATATCGAACAGGTTTAAGTTTACCTTAATCTATAGTAAATAGTTAATTTCGTATCTCTTAAATCTCTCTTATAGTACTAAAAGATCTACTATAAGCCTCTTTTCCTTCGTTATACTAAGTTTTATAATATAATTATATAGTAACTTTAAATCTATATAAACTTTAAGTAAAATAGTATTATCGAAGAATATTTTATAGATTATTATTTTAATAGATATCGCTATATTAAATCTATTACTTAAAGCGTATAATTCGAACGCTAATATACTCTTTATTACTTGTTTATATTTAGTAGAACTCTAGTAGATAAGGTTCGCCTTATTATTTTTATCCTTTAGGATTAGGATATATCTAATTTATAAAGTAAGATCCTTTAGGTTTATAAAGGTTTTATCTATAAAGAGAATAAGTTTTAGTATTTTTTAATCTAATTTAATATAATTAATCCCTTAGTTAGCGTTATCTCTTATCTACTTTAAACGTTTATTTAATAAGTTAATATTCTTCTTTTAAGGGTCTATTATTTATACTACCTAGAAGAGATTAAATACTACCTCTAGTTATAATATAGTAGCTAAATATACTTTATAAGCTCGCTAGGATTCGTACTACTTTTATAGGGTTAGGTTCTCTTAAACTTTACTATATATACTATATAAATCTAAGAGTTTATTCTATACTTACTCTAGTTACTCTACTTATTTATACTATATAAGTAATAGAGATTTATTAGTAAGTATAGTAATTAGTTCGCTATTAAACTTAATAGAATAGTCGATTAATAATTATTCTCGAGGTTTTACTATAAAATTAGCCTTAGCTAATTTGTCTTCCTCTTCTTAAATAAAGTCCTTATTTATAAGGATTAAAGTATTATTAGTTTATAAAGTAATAATACTAAAAGCTTTATCTTTATAAGTATATAATAGGTAGGAGTTAAACGTTAATATCTTATATTTTAATTAGTTTATATAGAATTCGAGATATGTTTTATACTAATAATTACTTATCTCTAGAACTCTATACTATAGCTTCTTTATAAGTAGTACTTTTCCGTTCTATTATAGTTAAGGAGAGTTTTAAGGTAGTTAAGTGTAAAAACGTTAATTTAGTTCTATAAAAGACTAGGTGTAAGCTTATATAATATCTCTTAGGTATATACTAAAATCGTTAAAGCCGAGTNTAGCTTAGTAAGTACTAGTATAGCTAGTACTATACTTAGGGCCTAATCCCTTATAATACTCCCTCCCTCTACTAGAAAGGCGCCGGATTCCGTCTAGTTCTATAAAGGACTCTACTAAATGTTATACTAAATTCGCTTTTCTTTATAAACTTTACTTTTAGCTTAATTATACTTCTCTAGACCGTCTTTACCTTACCTCGACGTTATTCTAGACGTACCTTCCTATGTAATCCTTTATTTACTTATATACTAGGGTATATAAGGCTCTCTCCGCCCTTCTTTCCTCCTTTCCTTCTTTCTAAACTATAATAATAATAGTAGTAATAATAGGTAAGTTATATATATTTCCTATATTCCCCCGGTAGTATTAGGGACAAAGTTAGGTGTAATGTTTAGAATATAAAGTAAGATACTATTTAAAAGAGTAGTAGTAAGCTAACTAATATATACTATATCCTAATTAGTTAGAAGGTTCTAGAAGGCTCCTTTAACTAATCACGAAACCTTGCTTAGGTAAAGCACGTGTAAATAGCATATAATATAGTATATAAAGGAACGTTAACTAAACCAAGGGTTTCGGCCTAGCCGAACCTAGTACGTTCTATAACAATTGCCGCCTAAAAAACAAAAGACGCTACCCTTAGTATTATAACAAGTAGACTCTTAATAAGTACTAATTATACTAAGTCTATATCTATAAATAATAATCTAATAATAATACTACTTTCTATAATAGGAAGTCCTTATAGTAGTACGTTCTAGGGCCGCTTACGCCTTAAAGTTAGCTACTAACTCTAAAGTATTATCTAATCTATTAAGATTAATCTATTAATCCTTCTTAGGTCTATATCCTTTCTATCGAATAAAATACTATACGTGTCTAGTCTTAGTAATCTCCTTATATATAATCCTCTCGATCTTATATTAAATATCTCCTTTGATAATAACAGGTTTAGGTAGAGGTTATTAACAATTAAATAGATTCGTATCCTAAGGTACTAGCTTAAGTTAAGTAATAGAAATAACGTTATAAATACGCTATTTAGTAGGTAACTTAAGTTAATATACTAATTATCTAATTCGCTTAAGAACCTTAAGTAGACTAATTTATTAATAAGATAACTTTTATCTAAGGATCTTAGTTAATAGTAAGTAATATCCCTTATAGAGTTTAAGAAACACCTTATCTCCTAGTTAAAAGAATAAAGGTTTATACTTCTTATTAAAGTAAACCTTTATATATATTTAAGCGAGTTCAAGGGATTCGGTTAACTCCTAGGTAGATTATAGTTATATAGGTAGATTGTTATCTAAAAGATTAATAGTATCNTACTATTAAGAGATAATAGCGTATTATTAAGCTTAAATTAAAGTAAAGGAAGGTATTTATTCTATTTAGCTATATTATATAGCTAGTTAATATAAAAGCGTATAGTAATCTCAACTGTTTAATTAGTACGTTTACTTTATCTATTAGTTTAAGGGTAATATATAGTACTAAAAAGTAACTTTGTTTAAAGCTTTTTAAATATTCCCTTCTAAAACTCGGATAAAAACTTAGGGTCTTGATTAGATATAATAACCTTAGGAATTCCTTAGTCTATATATAAAAGCTAAAGAATAAAGGCTCGTCCCTATTCCTTAGCTGTCTAAGTAGACTTTCTAGTAATAAGAGCTACTTTCTTAGACCTCTTATATATAACGGATAGTATAGAGTTATAGCTATTAAAAGTAATAGATAAGATAAGAATAAAATCTATTATTAAAGTATAGAATATAACCGGTAGTATTAGTAAAGGTTAAAGTAATCTATATAGTATATAACGCTTTAGTTAATAAACCTAGTATTAAGGATAATATTAAAAGTAAGATTAAATAATTAAAGATAATCTAGGTATAAAGAAAGTACTTAAATAAATATCGAATATCTTTTAAAATCTAGGGTAATTATTATTATAGATTAGGTTAAGTACCTAGGAGACTAACTTCTTAGGAAGGTAAAGTTATAATAGGAGTCCGTTAATACTAATAGGTAGTAATTTATATATTAAACTATTCTAAACGTTAAAGGTAACTATAGCTTTGTTTATACTAAGAGAATTATTTAGGAGGATATTATACTTAATATCCTTCTAAATAGTGTCCTTATAACCTTCTAGTAGTTAAGTCCGGAATTTAGGAGATATTTCGACTAAAGTTATAGTAAAAACTTTAACTATTATAATAGCTAGAGTATCTAATTCTCTTAGTCCTTCTTTAGAGAGCTTATATAAATCCTTAGCCTCTAAATATAATAAAGCGTCTAGTATAATATAACGTAGTCCTAGCCTATATCGAATATCTAGGTTAAAACAAGAGATAAACTTAGAAGTATAGATAATTCGAGTATTAGTCTTTTCTATAGAAATTATAGTAGTAAGGTTCGACTTTTAAGCTATTTTTACTATAGTAATATAGTCTATAAATATAACTACTAGCTTCTTCCTAGTAGATTTAATATAAATATAAGTCTTATATAAAACCTATACTAAACTAGCTGTTTTAAGTTTCGTAAGCTAATAATTATATTCTATAGTATTTAACTTATAAGAAAGAAATATAATTAGTTAGATTTAAGTATTAACTAGTATATCC
>LT855413.1:359946-458481 GCA_900184765.1 Hymenoscyphus fraxineus | reverse complement strand
TATTAAGTATTTTATATACTCTTCGAAGTAGGCTATAATACTATTTAATCTTACTAACTAAGTAATATACTTTAGTAGGTATAGTAACTATAGTTATACTAAGAGTTTTAGCGTATAACCTAAACTCTTTACTAGTAAAATTTATACCTCGATTATAAGTAATAAGATTTAGCGGTCTAAGGGAGGTATTAACCTATATTTCTTAGAATAACCTCTAAGTAATTTTCGCGTAGAAGTTAGAGAGCTATTTAGTTGCCTAGAATCTAGTTACCTTGTCTATATAATAAAGAACGTTATAGTTATTAACTTAAAGTACGTTAATATAGATATTATAGTTAAACTTATAGTTATTATAGATAGCGAACTTAAATCTACTAGAAGACTTTCTATAGAGTTAATAATACTTATAAAACTTACTTATAAACCTTAAGAAGCTAAAGTCTACCTTATAGCCTATATATTTTAGGATTTTAGCTAATTAAGGGGTAGATAAGTAACTAAATCTTTAGTATAATTACTATAGATCCGCTTTTATAAGAAGTCTATTAATTTACTAGTTCTACTATAAGTATATAAATATATTAGATTAATCTTTATACTCTATAAAGAAGAAGGCGTATCTATATCTCCTAAATATAAGAACTTCTTTACTATTCTCTACTACTAGTTTATTTCTTAGATTATTAAATATAACTCTAATTCTATTTATATTAGCTAGGTAGAATAAGAATAGTATATCTATTAATAATATAAAGAACCGAATAGTACTAACTAGAGTTAGTATATTAATTGATCTAAGGTTCTTTAAACTTTTACTAACGCTAAATTTAATCCTTATTTTACTAGCTATAGAAGTATCTATTTATATCTTATATAAAGCAGAGTATATAAGATATTAATTATATTTAATAGAGTATATATTAGCAGCTCCTATATTAATAAGGATACTAAAGAAGAATCTAGGACTATATCTCTTTTAATTAGTAAGAGGGTTAGTAAGGTATATAGAGATATCTTTATATTCTTCTATATACTTAATATCCTAACCTTTAAAGAGAATATATATAAATATATAGTTTTCTAGATTTTATATAATCTTCCTACTAGTTTTATTATTAATTTTATTACTATATATTATCTAAATAGCTCTATTAATTAATATTTTATTACCTAAATCTCTATAGTTATCTTTAATCTACTTACTTATATATACCTTAGATATTTATAGTTTAGAATCCTATCTTTTATAATCTATTATATACTAGGTAAACTTTCTTTTATTATTATAGTAGTAATATTTAAGTAAGTTATTTCTTTTTAAATTAAGGAACTCTTATTTAGACTTTTTATACTCTTCTACTAAATAACAAGTTAACTAGTATCCTAGTTTCTTATAGATAAAACACTTCTTAATAAATCTACCTAAACCTAGTAGTTTATAGTATAAGGTTTTAGTAGGTAGTACTTTATAGAATCGTTAATTTATATAGTAGGCTACTATTTTAGTAGGAAGGTTATTTAACTCTTTATTACCTATATAGAAAGCTTTACTTTATTCTTCTAGTATATTAGGGGTCTTATTAAGTAGCTATAATATTATAGTAGAATCTAGATTATTAATAGCTTTATAGGTAATAAGTAAGCTCTTAATACTATTAATAAGGCTAGGTATATCCCTTATTAGGTTCGTATACGCTTGTCTATAAGTAATTGTCTTATAATAGACTAAAACAAGTTAATTATAAAAGAATCTATTAGTCCTTAATTTAAGTATTAATTTATATCTTAAATCTTCTATCTTTTTAAGTATAATATTAAGGTATTTTAAGTAGGATTTACTAGGGTTCTATTCCTTAATCTTATTAAGCTTAAATATATTTTAAATTAATAGTAAATTCTACTAATACTTAAAGCCTTTAAATCGATTTTATATTATTATATATACTTCTTATATTATAAGCTAGTATCTAATTATACGAATTAATATTTCGNTAACTATTTATCTATTAGTAATATAGTACTAGTATAAATATTATAGAACTTTTATACTTTAACTAAGAAGTTATTACTAGTTCCTCTAAACTTTATATTATTATTATAGTAGTACTTTTATACGTTTATTATTTTAAAAGAACTTTTAGCTTATTATATATTATTAAAGATATTATTAATATTATCTAGTACTTCGATTATTAGTATAATAATATTTATAATAATACTACCTCTACTAGTACCTCTACTAGTACCTCTACTAGCTCCTCCCCTAGGTCCGCCTAATCCTTTACTAACTCCTATAAATCTACCTCCTCCCCTAGTACCCTAACTATTTCTAGCTAGGTTCCTTAGTAGTAGTAGTAGTAGTCTAGTAGTATTTAGATCTAGGGCGGGTTATTTAGTTAGAGCTATAGTTATAGTAGTAAGGTTAAGGTTTATAAACTTTTATCTTAGAGAGTTTAAAATAGATATAGAAAGCCCTTTTCTAGAAAGGTTTAAGGTTTTACTACTAAAAGGTAGTATAGTTCTCTAAGAGTACTTCTTCTCTTATAGTTAAGTCTAATATTAAGGCTAGTTATTTAGTTTATTTATTAGTATTTTATATTTTAATACTACCTCTCTTAATCTTATACCTTTCTTCTAAATATCTATTATTTTATTATCTTTATAATTTTTATATTCTTTTTATTAAAGGAGTTTAAATAGTAATAGAGATAGTAGATAATATTCTCTTACTCTTTTTTCTAGTATCTTTATTTTAATACCTTTATTAAATAAGATCTTTTATATATTTTTAATATAAGACTTCTTTCTAATAGATTTAAATATATTTATATCCTATCCTTCGAAGTTATTATAGAAGATATTAAATAGTTACTCTCTATCCTTTAGTATCTTCTTATAATCCTATACTCTTTCTTCTATATACTCTTTAAGGGTTTATTAACTTATACTAGGATTAGGATCTAGGTCTAGTAGTAGTCTTATAGGAGGTAGTAGTATTAATTTACTTATAGAAGATTCTCCTCTAGTTACTATATTAATCTATTTATAAAGTTAATATTTAAAGGTATTAAAGAGTTAGTAGTATAGTTAAGTTTTAAGGGCCTAATTCTCGGGGTTACCGGTTAAGCTAGTTAAGGAAATCTAGAGGCTATTTAGTTAAAAATAATAGTATAGGCTTTAACTCTCTAGTATAGTATTAATAGATATATTATCTATATATAAAATTCTATTTGTTTTCTACGAAATTTAATAAAGAATCGTAGAATATAATCTAGTCTTTTAATTTATACGTATAATATTAATTAGTATTAGTTTTACTATAATAGTAAGGTAATATAAGATAGTATTATTAGTTTGTATTTCGTATAAGGGATCTAAAAGAGTGTGTGTTACTAGCTAAGGATATATAGTGTTGTATAGTGTCTTAGACAGTCGTCTCACGTGACAAACTTCAGATATCCCACCAGGAGTGTGGATATACCGACAGAATGCGAAAGCATACAGTAGCGGTACTCTGACTTCGTGTATCGTGTGGTAACATGATTCACCTGGCTAAAGAAAGGACGATCTGTTCACATTTCTCGAGAAAAGACGCAAGTCCTGTGGATATCAACATTATCACGATCATATTAGGTAGTGATTTCGTAAGACGTGAATTGGTAAATGGTCGTAGTAACAACCCGCGTTTACAGTAAATAGCCTCGCTTAATTAGCGCTAAGGATTCTTCGGCAAACAGATTAGCACTTTCTTCCTATGCCTCAAGAGGATAACTTTTAGCCTAGACTGGATTGGAAATCTTGCCCCTGTTGCGATAGTGAACGAAGATCTCTTCGCTTGGCCCACTCCCCCCTTTCCCATGATCGTACTCGCTAGTACCATATTCGTTCAAATACACATCAGAATATATAAATAACATTTAAATCATCTCCTATCTAGTTTATAAGTTTCTAAGACCTGCTATCTGCATTCTTTCTATGTTGTTTAGGTGCGTTCTTCCTCCGCATCTCTATCTGTGCATGTAAATAAATCAGACTGCCCGCCCCTGCCCCGATATCAAAAGTGTTGCTTTATGCCAAGATCCCTTTCTAAGATCCAAAAGACACCAAGAATCCCTGCCTATCTAAAAACGCCCGCTAACAATCTGGAAGACAGACATACAAACGCCAGAAAATCGCATATGGCCAGGACGTGTGTAGGATACTTACACCCAAACTCCACTGACCCGCAGAATTGACGCCCACTCACCTACGAAACCTCAATTCCACCAACCGTCTCCCTGGCTTCTTTCATGGCTCCCTTATCCCCATTAACGTCTGCAATCGCACCACTCCTCATTGACTCCTGCTCATTAATATCCATCATCTCGCTGATATCCGTACTAATCCACTCCCAGCCTCTCACCGCGCCCCTCCGGAAGATCTTATCATCCTTTTTCGTAGCCTCCGCATTAGGATCCTCGTATTCCATATCCTCATGGCTCGTCTCGCTAACTTCAATTCCCCGATCTCTCAATAACTGTGTGATAGCACGAACGTTAAGACGCATAATTCGCTCGGGTTCTTCAATCGCAAGAAAGCGTTTCGTTACCCAAGGAAACAACATCCCGAAATCGGATTGTGAGAGGTGGGCGGAGGTATGCGCGTAGTAGAAATGGGGTTGTTCGCGCTCCGGTTCTGCAGGTAGAGGAGCTAGTGAGGAGGGATCGCGGGAGAGGAGACGTTTGGTTATCTTTAGGTGGACACGCCATTTGAAAAAGGCTTCCGATTCAATGGCCAGGAGCGCTGAACCGCCCGGGCCGGTCGGTGTGTAGCAAGGAAAAGGTTTGTTCCAAAGCCAGGAGACCGAGTTACCGCTGAGGGGGAGGTTCCAGACGTCTAGGAGAATTACGGGGGTTTGCGGGGTAATTTGAAGGCTTATTGGGGAGTTGGAAGAGGGTGTGAAGATGGGTTTGTAGCTTGAGGGGGTGGTGGAGTCGGGTTGGTAGAAGGTGGATTTTATGAGTTGGGTTATGGTTGCCGCACCAAAACTATGACCCGAGAAAGCTATCTTTCCGGGTTCATGAATGTCCATTTTTGAGGCGAAGGGTGAGAGTGATGTGGAGGAGGTGTTGAGATTTGTGAGGGGAGTTTCCTTGTCCAGTGCTAGTAAGCTCGAGTGAACTAATCCAAGCTCCCATAGCCGAATCTTGAGTTGTTTGTTTCGACCCTCCTCGACTTCTGGCTTGAATACGTGCTCTAAGCGGACATAATCCGTGGTTCTCTTTTGTTTGGAAGTTGTGATCTTTTCTTCCGTGGAGGTTGGTGTTGGGGACGGGACTGAGCGGATGAAACTGATTACTGTAGAACCGTCGCGGTGTTCAGGAGCAATAACAATCATTCCATGTGAAGCAATGGAGCCCGCCAAGTGAGAGTATGCATTTCGTGATCCGCCGAGTCCATGGGAGAATATCATTACGGGCCATCGGTTATTTGTTGTTGCTGGGGAGAGGAGGGGCGCATTCTTGATCGCGGGAATCTGTATGTAATGGAAGATACGAGGAAAGAATCTACAACACCGAATCAGTTTCTTATGTTCTCCGTATCGGAAAGCCAGGCACTCAGTACTCACGAAATGAACTCTGCCAATTTATTTCCAGCTCCCAGAAACCTCCCATAAGCAGCTAATGTCTGTCTTTGCGGCGCAGGTACCCAATTGACCGTTTTGCCTTTCGATTCGGGCTCGCAGGGATAGAAGATTCGATATTGAATTGTACCGATTGTCTCATCGGGGCAAGGCGAAGGCGACTCGAGTTCAGATACTGGAAGTTCAACATCGATGGTACCGACTTTGTATGGTCCCGTGTAAGCCGGGAAGCCGGGGACTGGAGAGAGGCGCGAAAGGAAAGATGTCATTTCGACGGTCGCACACGCAGCGCAGGAGGAAGAAAGAGAACGATGGTGAAGGGATTAATGAGAGTTTTGGACCAGAGCAAAAAGTCAATCAGGTTGTAGGAGGGCAGATTGAAACCGACCACGAAACAATTTGTATACTCGTAGCGTGGGCGGGATGGAGGAATGGGAGGTCCGAGTCGAGTCGTGTGCCTCGGTTCCTTAAAAAGAAATTCACCAAAAGGGTGTCGTCATAGCGCCACAGTGGCTTACAGTAGTTTCACCTTTATCTTTTCACCACTACTCAAGTACATTACTAGGTAGGTAGTACTGTGGTAGTATTAGATAGGTTTTGCTGACAGAGGTTTACTTGGTACTGAATAGTGGACAATTTTATGTGAAAATTATGAAGATACAAGTAACAAGCGCCATTTGAGGAGGCCAGATAGGTGTATACGTTAGTACTAACTAAAGTCATTTGACAAGTTATCCCAGTTTCTATGTGGCCCCTAGGTAATTGAGCGTAGTTTGAGCGATATAAGCATTTGTATTTTGTTGCCAGTTTTTGTTTTCATTAAAAAGCCTACTAACGCCGTATATAACTTGTATATAACTTGTGGAGGGATTTTGAATGCGCAATTTTAGTAACGGAACGTCGTAGAATAAGGTATTCATTACTCCGTAACTTAACAAAACAGGTACGTAGAAGGGTTTTGTTGAGTTACAGAGTAAGGGAGATAGGTTTTAATATACAATTTCGCCCAGTCCAGTTTAGTACTAGTCCCACCAGATCCCTCTATTAGCGAGTGTAAAGTGGGTTACGTAGAGGGAAGTCTATGTAGCTTTAAATATTATAGAGCCAGACTTCATTAAGCACTAATCAATAGGATAACTCGCTACCTAAGCTTAGTTAGTAATCAGTTACATACTCCTCTCCTAGCTCTCTAAGTTATCTTTATACCACTAGTATAGTTATTACACAGCTTTTGTCTACCTTATAGAATGAATTTGACTACTAAATGATTTATAAAATTAACGACAAAATCCGCCTATTAAAATTTAAGAGCAAACTTCTCCACTCATAAGTTCCTTGACTTGCGGTATTTAAATCTGAATTTATATCAAAAGTCTGACCAACCATCACTGAGAACAAGTTACGAAGGCCTCGCTTAACATTATGTGCTGTTTTTTTTTCCACCTCTTATCCCTTACTCCGTTATAAACACAAACTGGTAGGCAGAAACGCTCAATCAGGTTTAGCGGGTTATGTCCTACCTGTTTTGATTACTTTCCACTGTTTTTAATTAGCGAGAGTACTAAGGCTAAACCTGATTAGGCGTTTCTACCTACCAGGAAGCGAAAGGTTGTATCCTAATACAAGCTTAAAATAGGTACCTATAAATACTAGCTGAATGTTGGTTCAATACTTGCAAACAAATACATTTCAGTATACGGTAGAGCTACGGACGTTACCTTTAACTCTACGTGCAGCCCAGTTCACATTACGGCTAGAATCCACCCCTACCCCTCTCCTACAGTAAGCAACCCAGGTTGCAAAGACTACTGGCCTGTTCCTGTCAGTAGTGCGCTAAGCTGTACAACTATCCTTGGTCTTTGAGTTAATCACTTCAATCATCTTAGATCTTTTCATCAATCGTTTTCAGATCATTGGAAATTAACTGCGCAAGTTTGTATGTTCACACTATCTGACATTTACGACTATGTGGTGTCTCTACAACACATTTCTTTGTGAGATCAGAAGAGAACGCTACGAAAAAAGGAAGAAATGTGACAAACTATAGGAAGGGCAGACGTAATTATCGCTTTCTTTTTGGGGAGGGCAGGTACAAAGATTATAAAACCTAAGCCAGAGATATAGTATAAAGTGTCCCCCTCTCTTAGCTGAGGGAGGGAGTTTAACTGTTTTTTAGTAAGATAGAGCCTCTCTCATCCTACAACTACTGGAAAGGCATGACAGAGGAGGAAAAGCAAAAGGCAACCATGGACGCAGCAATTGAGAACTTCAGTTTCTGAGTGAGACCAATTGTTCATGGAATAGATAACGAGGCATTGAGGTTGTGTTGATCTGATCACTCCTGAATATGGTTGAGATGGGTAGTGGAAAGGCGTCAGCTAATTGTTTGTGTGCTCTCACTGCAATTGGCAATAAGATGTATCGGCAAATACTGGTTTGAATCTTGTTACCAAGTTCCTTTTCAAAAGAGTTTGATTCACTTGCATCATCATTTTAGCTTTATAAAGAGTGAGTCCCATTACGTGAATGAAGATAGTAACTGAAGAATGAAAAGTCATTCAGTCCAAGAAATTCAAAGGGCTACTCTATGCCATTTCCTAGGTGAGTTATTCACGCGTCTAACTCCCGTTCACATTCCCAAGCTATAAGCCCAACAAAGTCCAAAGAGATACTCACTATTCCAGTTGCAAACCTGAGGCAGCATAACATCAAGCCTGTAGTCTGAACTCATAAAAAACCACCTTCCCCACCCCTATCAACACTACACTCATACTTCAATCAACGTTCCATAAATCCTCTCGACACCCCAACAATGGATCTCCTAGCCCGCGAAATGGCGGTCATCCAAAAAGCCCACAGCCTAAACCTCAACATCCCACTCAACATCCCCAACCTCGAAGGCTGCGATTTCAACCATCTAGTCAACGAGATCGGCTACATGCGCTTCTTCCAAACGATGCAAGCCCTAAACCACAACCTCGTCAACAAATGTGTCATGGAAGAGCTCTGGGCGATCTTGACCAGAGCCAAGGCTTTAGAGAAATGGGGCGTGAATTCGATTAAGGAGAGTAAGCTGGCGGATAAGAAATTGGTTAGGAGTAAGATGTCGGAGATGGAGATGGCTTGTATTGATTCGTGGGCCGAGGTAGGTTTTTTTCTTTTCTTTTTTGATGAGAAAGGGTCAGAGGAGAGAGGGGGGAAGGCAGAATAGGCTGATAATCTCTAGATCTTTAGGGGTGGAAAGGGTTATGCTAGGTACCGGGAAAGCAATCCTCCTCAGACGGTAAGAAAGCCTGTTCTGTTGACTTCCCCGATATTGTCGCTTGCTGAGACTAACTCAGTCGGCACTTCAGGAAACTCATCACGTCGAGATTGAGGCGTGGTGGGACAAGATTAAGGATGATGCTTATAAGCGAGGTATCATCATCAACAACACTGTAAGTACACTTCATCTAATAGCGACTGTTTTTTGGTAGATACTGGGCAATTCTAACTTCGTTTTTCCACAGTGGGTCTTCAATGCGACATACCATCTCGACCCCGATCAGAATCGAGATCTGCAGGAGCATGCACTGTATTCTAAGGCTGCTAGTCGTGTTTCTGAGGAGGAGAAGGTCACTGAGGCTTTGGGAAAATTGGCAGTTCGGGCTTAATTGGTGATCACACTGCATGTCACAGTAGAAGGGGTTCCTACTACAATCTACTTTGCTAGGCGAATCGTGGGCCACAAGATGGATGTCGCCAAGTAACCATTTTTGAGATGGGACTTTTCAATGATTGGTGGACGAGGCAATAGGAATCATATCAGTTTCCTGTCATGAACGACGGGGTTTACGCCAATAGAGTTAAAATCCGGGTGCTTTTCTTTGCTAAACCTGTCCAGTCATTCTTGGAAACATACGTGACTATGAAATGATGTAGGATTTCGTGGCCGCTTGATAGCTAAGCGAAAAAGTCCAACCCAACCTCCCCATTTACCCACCAACCTCGCCCTTTAATTTCTAATATAATTTCCAAACAAAAGGCTTCACAACTCTACTATATTTGTCGTCGCGGCAACAGACCAAACTATTTCCATCGTGTGGAAAATACCTTCTCTTACTTGTGCACTCCCGATCACTATTTCAGACCAGCCCAACCCTTCCAATACGGTACAGAAGAGACCTCATTTTCATTAAAAATGTCCAACCCAACCAAAATCTACAAAATCCGTTTCCGCCTCTCAATCCCCGACCCAGAAATGCCTCAACCCCGCTACCACACAACACTCTTCATCCAAACGCCCCTCGACACCCTCAACGGGACAGGAACCACTCACCACGTCACCGGAGATCTCGTGACGGGAATGGTGTATCAAAAACGATTCGAGACTTCGGCACCAGATAATGATGAGATGTTCTTCTCCAAGGAGCTGCTGGGGTATATCAAGGATGATGTAGATGAGGAGGGTATTGAAGAGGTGTTGAAGACGTTGGAACCGCCTGGGAAGCAGAAGAGGTATAATCATAAGACTGGAAGAACGGAACAGTTCAAGCCTGAGGGTGGTTTTTATGAGGTTGGGGAGGGGAGACCTGCGATGAGGAAGTGTACGGAGTGGATTGAGGAGCAGGCCATTCCGGCGCTGAGGGAGAGCGGTGTTTTGATCGCTGAGAAATGAGGTGGTTACTATTTACTTTGACGATAAAGGTTCGCGCTTGGTGTAATATGTCCGATGTATGGTTGGATGCATTTGAGAAAACACTGCTTTACATCGCACATTACTGGTATAAATTACCATCTACCAGTTTCCATCGAGCTCATCACGCGTGAGTAACGGCTTTCCTTCCTCTAACCACAAAAAGTGGATCCTCATCACCAAACCCCAAAAACCTATGACCCTCATTCAAAACCACCTCCTCAACCCCCTCCCAACCCCCACTAGCCCAAAAATACCCACCCACCCACCTTCTCTTCTCCGCATCACTCATGCCCATCCAAGCCCCGATAACCTTAGTAGGAAAACATCGATTACTGAATGCCATATGCGCCGTGCCATCTACTTTCAAGACCCTTCTCATCTCCTCGAATATCTTAACCGGCTGAACCAAATAATCCACACTCAGATTGCAAATCACGACATCGATACTCTCATCCTCCACCTCAAGCGTTGGGTTCAGATTCAGATCTTGGACGCTGTATCTGGTGAGATGTGTATTCCGAGCGAGCTCGAGGGAATTCATTCCAATTCCAATCATGACTTGGGGTTTGAGTGAGGCGGGGAGATGAGAGACCCAACTTGAGCAGATGTCTAGAACGTGATGAGTGGGGTTTATGATGGTTGAGTAGTAGGTTTCTAGTGTTGTGATGGCTTTTGCGTCGATGTGGTGGACGAATCTGGGTTGGGAGTACCACTCTGAGTCGTTGTTCTCATTTTGGCGTATGAATGCTGATGTTGGGTAGGTCATTGGAGAAGGGTAGGAAGAACGTGGGAGCGGAGTTATTTTCATTGGTAATGCTGGGGGTGGGGTGGCCATTGTGAATGAGCGGGATGTGATGGAGAATTTTGGTGCTGTTTTATTGATTTTGCGTGGTCGAGAGAAGTTCAGAAGCAAGCGTTGCCGTGGGAGGTGCATTTCAAGTGTTGTATTCCGTATCTGGGAGAGAGCGGTTGGAAAAGATACTGTACGAGTAGATAGGTAATTGATAACAATGATCGACACTAGGTCCCCGAAACAATTAGTGGGGTTTGGACGTCATCGAAAGCCTGGAGCGGGCCCCAAATTTAAGCTTATTTTGAGCCCCCACTACAGTACAACGGGGTAGAAGTATTTTGTGGGCAATGCATCCTTCGTGGATTCCAACCTTTGAACATGAACATGAACATGGTTGTCCGATCACGAGAATAGTAGATGTGGTACTGTCCTATAGATATGAATACTCAGGCAGAGAGCTCAACCCATTTTATGGTTCTTTGAAGTTCAGTCATTCGTCTGAATATTCTCAGCCAGGTTCACACACAGAAGAAAAGAAATTGCTATATTGGATAAATGCATATCGCTTACGAGAGAGAATATGGCATTTCAGTGTCATTTCTCCATCAATAGTGAGTTCCCAAGTAAGAATTTGCGGGCTTCGGTGCTCGCAAACTTCGGTTTCCGAGCTGATGGACATGCATTTATTATCAGATCAAAAAATTCAAATCTAATCTCGGATCTAATCATACTGCATCAGCCAACGTGTTCTTCGTGTATTCACTGGTCAGTTTTCGTCAGCCAGATCTGATTATGAATAAACGGACCGGAAAATTGATCTCGGAGTTAGTGGGAGCCGCTGTGCTACCCGATCTCAAAATCCCCGTCCGGGTATATATATTTTGATATTTCCTGGACTCTATCTGTTACTGGCTTTGTACTTGCAAGATAATTCAGAATGGCGTACGAAAAGTTTAGAGCCGTGAGGAAATACTTTCCAGTCCTCCTCGGAACCCTTTTCCATGGCTTTTACCGACGTACACAAGCTTTCGTCCATCGTTTTACTTACAAACTGCTTCCGGAAACCCAAAATGTTGTTGTGATAGGAGGTTCGTTTGCAGGAGGAGTTCTCTCCAGAAGTCTAGCGGAGTCTCTGCCTTCCGGCTTTCGGGTCATTTTAGTAGAGAGAAACTCGCATTTCAACTTTACATTCAACTTTCCTCGTTACTCTGTGGTTTCAGGTCGGGAACACAAGGCTTTCGTCCCCTATAATGGATTGAGAGGAAATAACGCCCCAAAGGGTATCTTCGAACAGATTCAAGACATAGCGGTCGGATTCACAGAGAAAGAAGTGCATTTGAAGTCTGGGAAATCCATTCCTTTCAAATACCTTGCTATTGCCACTGGCGTCAAACAGTCACCCCCTGCGAAACTGTTGTCAAGACAAAAGGATGAGGCTTGTCACGAACTACAAGTCTTACAGCTGCGTATCCAACAATCTAAATCTATTGCCATTGTAGGAGCCGGACCAGTCGGAGTGCAACTAGCTAGTGACATCAAAACATTCTATCCAGAGAAGCATGTCACACTCATACACTCAAGGGAGCAGCTGCTTCCAACTTTTGGCAGGAGATTACATGTGTATGTTCTCGATAAACTACATAAAATGGGCGTGGAAACAATACTCGGAGAAAGACCAACTATTCCAAAGATGTCAAATTGGGACAAGACAGAAGTAACGTTCAAGGATAATGGGAAGAGAACTTACGAGCTAGTGGTTAGTCATCCTAGAAACCCAAAAGTGTTTTCTGATAACTATAGATTCCCTGCACCGGCCAAACTCCAAATTCGTCTCTTCTCGAAGCAATTTCGCCCTCCTCAATCTCCACTCAAAATCATCGGATTCTTGTCCATCCATCGTTGCAGATCCAACAACATAAAAAGATTGATGGCAGTCCAGATCTTCGAAACGTTTTTGCGCTCGGGGATGTTGCTGAGACAGGGGGCCCCAAAATGGCCAGGGCGGGGTTGTTCCAAGCAGAGGTTGTGCGCTCGAACATCATAAGGCTTATTGCGGGGAGAAGATTGAAAGAATACAAACCCATGGCTATGGAAGGCGCTCTGAAATTGACTCTAGGAAAGGTGAATATCTTGTTCTGCTCAATTTGTAGTGCAACTCGTTTGCTAATTAAGGGTGCAATTAGGACGAGTATGTGAATTACATTCAGGATCCCGATGGCAGTGATTTTCTTATCCCTGGGAGAAGCAGTGAGATCGATCTGGAAGTCGAGAACATTTGGAAGGTTTTGGGAGCGAAGCTGGAAGAAAGTGTATCTCCTGAAGCTGCGTGATGTGAAGCCATTATGGTCTTTCCAAAAACTGGAGTTCTTGCGCAACTGTTATACTTTTCGGTACCTTAACGACACGGTCTAGTATCTCGAAGTGATTTGAATTCAAGAAAATTGCTTCTTTGCTTGACAGATGCCTTGTGGATTTAAAACAACCTAAGTGAAATCGGACTTGAACTAAGCATATAGTTTAAATGAATTTCAGCCAATGAGGTTTTATCCAAAGCCCATAAAGGACCGTGAGGATGTTCGAAACACCCCACCGGGGGGTTTGTGGGCAGAAACAAACATGTCGCACCGCACAGCGTGGAAAGTCAACGGCAATACCGGGCGAAACTCTGACAGTGTAGATTATGCCATTTTCTACTGGTATGATCGGGAGTCATACTCTATGTCGTTCTGCTGAGACGACCGATTTGATAAAATCCCTTTCTCCGCCAACAGTGCTTCTTATTCCTCTTGCGCGGCAGATCACTCGCTCTCCACGACTCTCTTTCCTATCTAATATTTTAATAATATACAGAGAAGCTGGTCTTTCTGTCTTCACATTTTGTTTCTAATTTGAATTCATTATCAGTCATCATGCGGTTCGCTCGGCTTGCAGCCCTGTGCTTCATTGGCACGGCTCTTGCGAGCCCATTGCAACCCAGGCAGAAGAAGACCGATCCAATGTCTGTTAAAGTCGCCGCTGATGGGTTCAAGCGCGATGCGAGTGTCGTCTCCACATCTTTGAATGCTCTCGGTACAGAGCAAGATCCAACAGTTATCAAGGCTCTCGCCACCAAAGCGTTCTCTGCAGAGACTGACGAGAATGGTCAACGAGCTGTTCTTGCCAAGGCTGCTGGCAATGCTGGTTCATCATCCAATCAACTTATTGTCAAAAACACGCCCATCGTTCTCAACGGTCTCCAAGCAATTATGAACGACCCTACACCAGCGACTGCCATGGCTCAACTCAAAATCATCGAAGAGGCCAGGTAAGTCTTTCTCTTTTCCATGCCAATCGGCTATAGAAGCTAACACCTTTTTCTAAGGAATCCCAATATTCTTCCAAGTATCACGCAACTTTCCAACGCTGCTCTGAACAACTCGGGATTGGCACCGAGTCAGATCAAGTTTGCACCTACCCTCGGTGCAACCTCGGGACAAGGACCAGCAATGGGGATGGGTGGGACTCAAAACGGCGGAACTGAGAAACCAAAAGGTAATCAGACCGAGAAACCAAAACCAGAGGGCAATCAAAACGGCGGGACTGAAAAACCACAGCCAGAAGGAAATCAGACCGAAAAACCAAAACCAGAGGCCAATCAGGGTGGTGGAACTGAAAAGTCACAGCCAGAGGCCAATCAGGGTGGCGGAACTGAAAAAACACAGCCAGAAGGCAATCAGAACGAAAAACCAAAACCAGAGGCCAATCAGGGTGGTGGAACTGAAAAGTCACAGCCAGAGGCCAATCAGGGTGGTGGAACTGAAAAAACACAGCCAGAGAACAATACAAACAGTGGGACTGAGAAACCGCAGCCAGAGGCCCATCATGGTGGTGGAACTGAAAAAACACAACCAGAGAACAATACAAACAGTGGGACTGAGAAACCAAAACCAGAGGCTAATCAGGGTGGTGGAACTGAAAAAACACAACCAGAGAACAATACAAACAGTGGGACTGAGAAACCGCAGCCAGAGGCCAATCAAAACGCCGGAACTGAGAAGCCACGACCAGAGAGCAATTCAAACCAGGAACAACAGAGCACAGGGAATACCATTCAATACGGGGGAACTGGATCATCGACACAGTCCCAAGGAAGTAGCACTCGCAATCAGGGCAACGGCAACACCAATACAAACCAGAATAGCGGCCTATACAGCACTAGCAACAAAAACTACTAAGGAAGCGCTGGGACTGCCACTCAAACGCAATGGAACAGCAACCCAGCCAGGGTGGAGATAGTGCGCAAAGTCAGACTAGGAGCACAGCTCCGAGAGAGCAGAATTGCCTTCAAGGGACTGCTAATGTCAATGCCAACACCTGAACCCATTATCAAGCTTCTGTTGATGCTGCCCCTGCCCCTGTCGAGAAAACACCTGTAACGGGCTTCTGAGAGGTTATGAATTGCTTTTTTTTCTTTTTGATTGTTCTTTGGCGGTTACCCTGTTGTCTTATTTTATCTCCTATTCTCCAATTCCTACCAATATTCTGTATATTGCATTATTCTTTCTACTGTACATATCCCATACATTCTATTTCCATTCCATCTCAAAAATCTGACTCAATACCTCGGTCCAAAGTTTTCGATTGCACTGTCCGATGGAGCGACAATTGCTACTTCATCTAATCTTTCCAAACACGCCCGCAGTTTTGGATTGTTTGAAGTGAGGCAGTGTGTTTCAAAAAAAAACGATGGGCGGGAGGCCGAGACGAACCAGTAGATAGGTCTTGGCGGGGTTCGCTTATTTTAAGGGGCGGGTAAAGCTAGGCGAACTGGCTGAGATGGCGGGTGAGAAGGGAAACGTGGAGTAATTCGCCTCATTTTTTAAGCTCCCGGAAAGAGCCGTAACTGTGAAAGTTGAGTGAGAGTTCTAAAATTAGTAGAGTGATTGTTCTATATTGGTATATTGCTCCAATTGACCTTGAGAGAATACTGTACAACCGAGCAAACCATCGACTGCAACTTTTCGTCTCTATCGTGAGGCAGATGATGGATGTAATTGCAAGATGGAAAGTATAACTCTTCAAATGATGTGTCATGAATAATGGAAATTTCGAAGTCATGATTGTGAAATGAGATTTTGTAACTTTGTCCTCGCCGGTTTGATGAGTTCACTGGTTCATCTGTGCCGTTCTCAAGTATATCCACTAGGAGCGAGGGTATTGAGACAGTATTCAGAAATGCTGTATGTCAACCCATATTGTTTTGCAAACCCTGACTCTGCCTTCCAGGTTCCAATAGAGGAGAGTTTTTGATTTGAAACATAGGCTGAGGTCAATATAAAATAATTATCCCTCTTTCGTTTAGAGTGAATGCTTCGTATCTTTACTGCACTGTACAGTACAGTACATACACGTGACCACACCTACATCGACGGGAGAGTTATTCATAGGGATTGTCGCCGAATACTGCCAGTACCAAACGTGGATGAAGGATATCTAGATCTTCCGCGGAACGTCCCTTGGAATATCAGACATAGTCACCTATGCATCACCTCCACACCAGCCCTTTGATAACAATAAAGAAGCCTTGAATTTATATGTTTGTGTACCTATGGGAAGGTGGGTGTGGGTGCTTAAAGGTGAAATTTGAAAGAAACAACCAGGAGAATCGACACGAGGTTATGAAATTTTGAAATTTCTGGGTATCTAATTCCCCCCTTATATACAAGAGCCTTTGTTTTGCCGACTCCACCTGCCTACATAACTTCTTATCGGTTTCCGTGACCTCGTTCCCGTTAATACGGCCCCACTGAAAGATGCCTACATTTACAAGCCAAGATTGGATAGTTTCTTCTCCACATCCCTCTCATGATCCACAGGAGCTGCACCTGCTTCAAAATAGTATATCCAAAACCATCTATGTGCCAATCCATCTCCATATCTCACATCACCATTTTCATCCCTAAATCTTATGTAACCAAACCACCACGGGAGATTCAGTAACACAGACAGATCGTATTTCGAGAATCCAGCTCTGCACAGCAGACAGCTGTTTTTTCCGTCTCTATATATCCATTCTAGAAGACATGAAACACCCAAAAGTTTCTTGTAGCATGGTACTCTCACTGGGCCATGTGTAAATGAAGCGCGTGATACAGTAGCCGTGCCCTCTTCAACGTAGCCTAATGAGTCCTGGCAGATAGGGCAATCCTCATTAGACTCCTTATTCGGGTCGTCGTCCGTATTTTGGATATTTGGACCGACTTGTACTTTAGAAGCGAAGGGAAGGAACTTGTATGGAGCTTTGTGTCGATAAGGTCGGATTCCGACTAGCTTTTCATGCTGAGCAACGAGATTAAAGACACACATATCGCTCAGACTATTAACAAATCTCTACGATTTGTATATCTAAAAGACTAATGTTCTCTGATCTGTGTAACTGACTTTGGATTAGTAAAGCTTGCCGCATGACAGGTGTGTAGAAAAGTTTAAGCGATACTCGGAGTGTAAGGCTACTGGTAGACAAGAAAGCGGCAGTAAATAAACACTGATCTTTGTAACTTTTTCAAAGAATTAAACAATCTGGTTTTTTCAAGTAAGAGAACGAATTAATCGAGATTCTAAGGGGCAATCCACGTAAAACCTCCAGATAGATTGAAAGTGTCACCACAATTAACTTAAAAGTTATCAAAGATATCCAAAGAACACTTCTATCCAGTCCTTATCTCCACTACGAAGCCCAAATATCCTTCAACCACACTCCCAAACTCCACAACACTCTCAACCACAAACACACAACGCACTCTTCAACACAACCCTAGCCATCTCACAAACTCCCCTTCCAATCATCCTCCACAAGCTTCAAAACCGGAACCAAATTCTCAGGCTGCACCCTCTCCCACAAATCCCCCTTCCCAGCATCAATACCCTTCTGATTCTCCCTGCGAAACCACTCTTCAACACTCTTGATCCGATTCGGATGGATCTCATCTAGGAGCTTGTAATCTCTTTTGAGGATTTTGTGTTTATAGATATTCCACTGCCAAAAAGTCAGTCCCCGATATTAGAAAGATAGAGAGAGAGAGAGAGAGAGAGCAGCAAGAGCGAAAGAAATAACCCACAAAACCCGTAAAATTCTCCCTCATACTCATCCCCCCCTTCCCAGCACTATACCCCGCCGGCCTCTCCCCCCACTCCTCTCTCCCCTCCGCACTCCAAAACTCCTCCATCTCCACATCCACATACCTCGCCTCCTTCCCGGTGACTTTCATAAACGCCTGCGCCACCTCCCCCAACCCAACATCCGCAATCGCAACCTGGAGATCCATCCCATCCGCACGAACCCGATTCTCAAAAAGCCATCGAACATAATACCCACAATCCTCCAGACTAACCGCAGGCATACACCCATCCCCCATCGGCGCCCTCCACGTAACAACCCCCTCTTCGATAGTCGGCGACAGCAGCGTCCGCGCACTAACACACATCTCAATATACGGCCCCGTCGTAAACAGCGCACTCCCCATCCTCCCACAATTCACCCGATTCTGGAATAAAATCCACTCCCCCACCCTCCCCTTCCCATCATAATGCCCCGCGCGAAACCTCTCATCATACCCCGTAATCTTCCCCATATACTCCAGATTCGCGTACACAAAAAACCTCACACCGGATCGGAGCGCGATTTCATAGCACCGAATCGCCCAGTACATCTCCGCCTGTTCGCCGGTGTTGAAGCCGTCGATGTTGATGAAGGCGCCTTGGCAGGCGGTAAAGCCCTTTTTGAGGACGGCTTCGTCGGCGAGGGAGCCTTGGAGGAGCGAGATGGTGGGGAGGCTGAGGAGGGATTGCGCCCGTGGGGAGGTGGTGTCGCGGGTTAGGACGAGGATTTGGTAGTAGGGTGCTAGGGCGTGGATTATGGGGAGGCCTTGGGCGCCGGTTCCGCCGATGATGAAGATTTTGGTGATGGGATGGGTTGCCATTTTTGGAAGAGTGTTTGCTGGAGTGATTCGGGAGGATTTGTGTATTTGGCTGTTTGAAAAGTGCAATTGGACTTATAGTAAATGAATTGTGAGAGACTGATTTGTAGAGAACGAGAGATTCTCCGAACTTTTATAACCGACAACCTCTACATCTTCCAAGTATAACTTGAGCTGATCAGTAATGGCGATGCATTCAAACTAATCAATTGATTTACCCTTTGGTTGAGTAATCAATGTGAATACACCACTATTATCTTCTGCAACCACCCCGGGAGGACTTGGCTCAGTAATCAGTTTCAATACAAAAGATTGATGCTGGCTGGTATAATGATTGCGGGGTAAGTTGCCATAAGACCCAAACTTGGCTTTATATGCCTGCTCCTTTCAAGGAAGAGTGATACAGCCCATTAAATTGAAACAATAAAACTATTAATAATCACATTCTTTCAGTATCATTATGTACAAATGCACCAATGTGTATGGACATACGCAAGTTAGAACTCGTTTGGTATCCAGATATAACTGACCTATCTGCGTTCCCTGACCAACCAAACATGTGATTACAATAAGGTCAGATATGCTTGATAGTTGAAGGGTATATCAGAAAAATATCGACATCAAGTAGGTAACTAGCCGGGCACTTGCCAAGCCTATCGACTTTCCCAAGGTGTGACTGTAAGAAGCTGCAAGTTGAAGAGGAATATTCTTTTGTATGTCCCATGCGTAAATATACAAAAATCATGATATTACATTTCTTCACATGACCGCTCGATCATAGGTGTCCCGTAGCCCAGAATCATGCAGATCGCTGACGATTCGATACCCAACGCTTCAGAACAAATTCCCTAACTTTATATCGTGCCAGAACGCCATGAATACCCAACTGCTCTTCCTCCTCGGGAGTGGTAGGTCTGGGAATATCCACGTAGCACAAAATGACCGTTTTCTTGACCTGAGTAATGACCCTATTGATACAGCTCAGCCACGCCCAGGTTCGTTTCTCATTTGCTTTGGCAGCTTCGTTATTATCCCAATATGAATCGCTGTATGAAGGTAAAACAAGAACCGCAAATTCCGCATGAGAGAATGGCGGGCCACGAGTGTATAGCATAAAATCGACCGAAAATTTGACTCCTGACCGGACGACCCAACCGAGAGAGCGGAAATGATGATATACAGAGTAATTAAGTATGAATGGGTCGTCCGGGGCGAGGAGGGTATCTTCCAATAAAGGTGGGAAGTAGGATGTCCGACGGAAAAGAGATAATAGATTTTGGTTCGTTATTGGATTTCTTGTTTCGGGGTCATAAATAGAAATCGCACCGAGGGCGTAGGACAAGAAGAATGCTTCTTCCAAGGTGAGTTGGGTATGCTCTTGATCTTTGATGGCCAAGGACTTCACCTCAACGGCAGCTGCAGGGAGGATAACCTCGTTGATAAGACCTGGACTTGGTGGTTGATTTTGCATGAAGGTGTTTTGCTCCACAGTGGGTGAAAACCGAACACTTTTCTGACGTTTGAGGCTTGGAGTGCTACTGATTTTGAGACCTTCAATGGCTGTATCTTCTGTGTTTGACGAAGCCATCGAAACCTCGTCACTGGTAACAGATGTCGAAACAGTATCGTTGGCTTTAGTGTAGCCGTCCAGAAAAAGCCCATTGTGATGTATCGAACCATTGCCAGCAGTATCTAGGTC
Organism: Hymenoscyphus fraxineus; assembly: GCA_900184765.1. NCBI lineage: Eukaryota > Fungi > Ascomycota > Leotiomycetes > Helotiales > Helotiaceae > Hymenoscyphus > Hymenoscyphus fraxineus. Next base: position 437,733 of record LT855413.1, on the reverse strand, counting down.
TCGAGTGATAACATTCCTAAGAATTCCGTGTGCCGCGGGGTTTGCTATAGAGGACTCCAAGGGCATCGCAGGTGCTTCAACATTGCATGCAACCAATAATGTGGCCGAATTGGGCAAGGCTAGAAGTTCTAGTGGACCCACAGGCGCAAGATGACGGATGATGCCGTCCAGTTCTGGCGACTGCTCAGAAGATAGATTGATGTCAGTCACGAAAGGCTTTGTGCCATTGAAGAAAGAGACGAGTTCAGCCTCAGAATTCGGAAGTTGTAATAGCTCGAGAGGTCCGACAGGGGAAACGAAACCTCTAGGTGTGGTAACATCAGAGGCATCGTCACTGGTACTTAATTCCGGGGGAGTGTCCACAGCAGAGACGACGGAAGAGATCTCTACATGCAAAGGAATTCCATTGATGGCTACGTCTGGTCTATTGGCCGCCTCGGCTTCCTCGAGTAACTTCTGGTCAATGGCTTCTTTCTGTAATCTCGCCCGCTCCCATTTAACCTGCTGCCGCTCCCGGCGTCTTTTTCGAGTGAGCTCTTCACTTGTTTTCGCCTTACTCGAGCCTCGTGCCTGCTTCTCCTTCTCAGCCTTGAGCCAATTGGGCTCACTTCGACTCAAATTTCCTTTGCCATAGAACCCTTGATCCCACAGCGCCTTGGCAGATCGAGGGTCGATGACATGTACTGATCGAGTCTCAGCAGAAAACCAACCTTGATATAGAGGATCAAAGGCGGAGGACTGTGGACTAAGTGTTTGAGATACCCAGACATAGAGTATATGCAAGAGAGAAAGAGGGTTGTGAGGTACAAACGTTGGAAGCGGGAAGGTTCGCAAGGGGGCGGGCAAAGCGTAGCGCTTATTCAACATCTGAAATTTGGTCGGGCCCCGAGGCGGACGAGGAGCTGTCGCCGTGGGCGCGGCATTTTCGGTCTTAGGTATCTCTATGGCCGGATCAATTGCTGTGCCATTGACCTTCTCAATTGGGGTTGGCATTGCGATCGCGTCCGCCATGGTGTTGATATGCTATCGCCGAGTCATTTCGCAGGGACCTATGAAGCGCGACATGGTCAGCAGGAGCCTTTTGGATCAATCGTCATCCTCATCTTCAAAGTTGTGCAAGGTCTGCATTGCTCAGATACCGTTGTAGTCTTCCCGAAGGAATTGAGCCAGCATTGGAGAGAGACATAAAGTCAGAGTCACATCTCCTAAGCATCGTTTGGTGTCATCACCGCAATGTGGCAACCGCCTGGCTGCATAGGTTCCGAAGAAAGGAGTAATGAAGGTACTTACAGCTTGGGATTGGGTCCTCGAGAAGTGTTGAGGAGTGCGCGGTGGAAAAATATGAAGACGTTGAATGGTTCAGGTGGGGGGAGTGCGGCCTTTTTGACCTTTTTCCGTTTTTCTTCTTGCGCGAAAAGCCGGACTTCTTCCGCTAACGTACTTGTACACGTGATATTATGCAACGTTCGGCGGACCTGGAGGTACACGGTAACACGCGGGCGGGTGGAATTGCTGGTGGGAGTCGTGGCAAGGACCCTGGCCGGAGTTCTTCCAGACTCTCCGGAATCATTGCTATTTCTTCAGCGCGCCCCCTATGTCTTTTCCCAGGTCAACACTTGAATTATTTGAGAATTGATTGAATGTTCCTTTTTCGTTCTTTATACCTTTCTTCCGCCTTCGCGACTGCCAACGCAGCTCGGGCTGTGGGCGGAGAAGATGCCATTCCAACTTGGCTCTTCGCCGTCTCGGCTACATGTGGCATCTGGTACTGTTTTATCCTTGCTGTACAAGCCATTGGACTCACCCAATTGTATACTCACACCTTTGCTCTCTTATGACCTCTACTTACCTGAACCCAGATTTCGTCGTTATTCAACCAAGCCCAAGCCTGCAGTGTCCCCTACTCTGAAGCTCGAAAACATACCCCATGTTACAATTATTCGACCTGTGAAAGGACTAGAGCCCCAACTCTACGAATGCCTTGCTGCCACTTTCCAACAGTTATATTCTTCCGAAAGGTTGACCATACACTTTTGTATATCTTCGAGGGATGATCCAGCTTTTCCAGTACTCCAACGACTGCTGGCAGACTTTCCAGCATTTGATGCGAGGATCTTTGTGGAAGAGGAGGATCCAGTTCTCAGTAGCAATGGAGGAAGCAGCAACCTTGGGCCAAACCCCAAGATTCGAAACATGAGTCGTGGCTATAGGGAGGCCAAAGGGGATATCGTATGGGCTTTGGACTGCAACATTTGGATTGGAAAAGGCGTTGCTGGAAGAATGATCGATAAGCTCTGTGGGTACGGACCAGACGGGTCAAGAACAATCCCTTACAAATTCGTTCATCAACTTCCGCTCGTAGTCGACAGCGTGGGAGCAAGTGTTGGAGAGGAGAGGAGAGGGTTGCTTGGAGGTTACGGTACAAATCCAGCAGCTACCACGGACAACAACGATTACCACGAATCATCTCTGAACACAATCTTTCGAACTGGTGGAGGACGCCTTGAAGAGATGTTCATGGCAGGGTCCCATGCCAAATTCTACACAGCCATCAATACCGTTTCTGTAGCTCCATGCATCGTTGGTAAGTCGAACATGTTTCGTAAATCTCACCTCGACTATCTCACTTCATCCTCAACCGACTACTCGCCTGGAATCGATTTCTTTTCTGAAAACATCTGCGAAGACCATCTCATTGGGGATCTTCTCTGGAGAAAAAAGGTCAAGGAGGAAGAGGAAGGTATCAAATTCTACAAGCACGGACTTGTTTTCGGCGATCTTGCTATTCAGCCAATGGCTGGCATGTCAGTACGACAATATATCGCTCGCAGGGTGCGGTGGCTACGAGTCAGGAAATGGACTGTCACTTTGGCAACCTTTGTGGAGCCTGGCGTTGAACCTCTATTATGTTCGGCATACGGAGCCTTTGCATTTACAACCCTCCCTTGGTGTCACAACAACCTCGCTGCACCCAATACATGGCCCGCATTCTTTCTATTCTGGCTTAGTAGTCTACTTGCCTGGATGACTCTGGACTTTTTCGCATATCGAAAACTTCATTCCGGCTCTTCAGTCGAATTGGATTATGAAACCCCATCCTTCGCACGGCCTGCAACACCAAGAAGACCACTTGGGGAATGGGTTCTTGCCTGGCTTGGGCGGGAGTTTCTTGCTCTTCCCATCTGGACTTGGGCTTGTTTTGGCGGGACGACTGTCAAGTGGCGCGGAAAGAAGTTTCGAGTTGGTCTCGATATGAAAGTTGTCGAAATTCTGGAAAAGGGGAGTGGAACTGTGCTGGCGACGGCATCCCCGACTGATAGCATGAGATCGCGAAGTAAGGATAGACAAGATTAACGACCTCGATACCCTAAATAGACCAAATACACCTAATGTTTAATTCTCACATTTCGTATATTCGTTTCACTCTTTGCCATTCTTTTCCCCTTCGTCTGCCAGCTTCCTGCTTCACAGTGCAGCCAGGTGTCCCCTATATATGATCAGTCTATGATACGAATAATCTCTAAGCCTGATGAGCGATGGGTAGCATCCTTTCCTCAATTAATCCACCAGCACCCGATTTATGTACGTCGTCAGTGTTTGTTAATTGTACAGTACTGCTAGCTTGACTCACCGTCCTCAATTGGACTTCATCCTACTCGAGTACTATCCGAATGTCACCTTTTAAAAGCTCTGCGTTGTGTATCATTTCATTTCTACATATTCCTCACTTCTGGTGGCAGTCAAGAAACCCATCACATTCCCCAATACAAAAAACCTCAGTATGCCTTACCACATTGCATTTCCTACTCGTACAAGTCCCAAGCCATCGCCAGGTCAGAGCCTAGCCGAGCTTACTACAGTACTACAACTCACCCGCCGCATCCCCATAATCTATCCCATCACATCACAAATCCGACATCCCCATCTCATCTTGGGCAGAAATCAAAACCCCATCACCTCATCACCCATAAACCCCATATCACCCTCTCCCTCGCTAAATAACCCACCCAACGACCCTCCATCCAGTCTCTCTTCCTGGCTATGCTGTGTAGATGTAGGTGTATGCGGTATTACGTGGCATTGCTTGTGAGGAGGCATCCGATTACTACAGTATATGTAGGCATACTGTAGGCGTACTATAGGTATCTTCCCCTCTCTGGTTTGCTCTGCCACCGCTATCTGGATTGTTGTATGTTGGGTAGGATAGGATGGGATGTTCAGGTTTGTGCTGGAGGCCAGTTGATATGTTCGCAGGTGGAGATTCCGATTGGTGGGCTCGTTGTTTTCTGAATGGGGATGCATGCATATATGCAGTTTTTTTCCTTGATCTTCTTTTTTTGCGGTACTTTTTTTGCTTTGCTTTTTTTTGGATGGGGTGGTGAGGTTGCATATGTATGTACTGTAAAGTACGGTGGTAGTTACAGTACAGTACAGCTATGGTTCTAGGGTTCTGTGATGGTGGGGGCCATTCTGGGCTATTCAAGATTCTAGATTGGTGTGCTTACTTCTGTATAAGCAGGATGACGATTGCTTGTGTGTGGGATTAAATCCGTGGTGCGGTGTCAGCATGGTTGGTGCCTGGATTTCCAACTCAAGAACGGGACCGTTGGGCTGTGTTGTGGTGTACTAGTAGGCTTTCACGAATGAAGTGTGTTGATGTAATGCTGCATTGCATGGTGGGGAGTTGGGATTGGGATTGGGCATCAATGCAATGCTCGTACCGTAGGTTTTTTGTTAGGGATTGCTGTGCTGCGTGGTGGGATAAGTCCGTGATTATGGGCTATGCGGAGGCGGGGGGGTATATGTGTGAGTGTGAGTGAGGCATTTTGGGGTGGTGGGTTAGTTGATTGTTTTTTTGTTTGTGTTGAGATTCTTATACATTATTATTGGGGTTTTATCTCACTGTTCAACTTCGAACTGGGGTTTGAGTTTCCGATCATCTTGCCAGGCTGCGTGAGGAGAAGACCATGTCCAGAAAGGAATACACACCCCGAAAACACAGACGAGAAGGCGGAAGAAGCAATACCGCGCACGAGAGCGAGCATTCTAGATCTTCCGACAAGAAACCAGAGGCGAAAAAAGAAAGCGAGAAAGGTGGGAAAGCAGAGAAGGGGGTTCTACCAAGCCCCTGGTCTGAATGGCTATGGGAATCTGAGGCATTGTATTATTGGCGAGCGAGGAAGGGGGAGAATGGTAGGTTTTCTTCCTAGTTTTTATATTTTTTGTTAAGTGATGGAGGGATAGAGTGATGGGGATTGAGTCTAAGAGTGTGGTAGGGAAATGGCAGTATGAATTTGAGTCCTACGATCCACAGGCTTTAACTGAGTCCTCCACCTCCACCCCTCCTACCACAGAAACAAAACCAAAGGACGAAGAACCCTCAACGAAACCTGCGGAAGACGTAACTCCGACAACGACTGGAAGTGATGCCGATAAACCTCCGGACGGTTATCAAGCAGGATTATTCTACAACTTCTACGCCCCATATCTTAACGGCATCATGAACAATACCGAGCAAAAACCTCCAGAGCCACCAGCGAAACCACTTAGTCCGCCGCTTGTGGACGACTTGAAGGAAGTGAAAGAAGCTAAGGCAAAAGAAGATGAGAAGAAACCTGTGAGAGTGGAACGGAGGGAAAGAGGGAGGACGAGGGAGAGGAAGACGGATTTGGTGACGGAGTGGAGACAGGTTGTTGAGAAGGAGTCGGGGGGTAGGAGTGATGTGGGGAGTGAGAAAGCTGGTGAGTCTTATTTTTGTTTCTTTTGTTTTCTGGGGGTTGATCTTGCTTCTTTCTCGGCAGGGAGGTTCGAGGATTGGTGGGAGTGGTATTCTTTTCTTCTGTGGAGACTGTAGTCATTGGAATGATTTTGGGCATTGTGTACTAATGGTGATTCGTGAAATAGCACCTAAAACGAGAAAGCGGAAGGAAAAAGATTGGTATAGGGAGAGATCTTATTATAATACGCCGTCTTACTCGGATTATTTTACGTTGTCGGAATAGAGATTTGAGGTTTCTTCCGCTTTTATTTTCTCCTTCTTGTTGTTGGGCATTGGGCGGTATCTTTGTAGTGTTTGTTCTTTCAATGTGTAGGATTTAGAGTTTGGGTGGATTTTGTCTTGTGTGTTAGCTTAAATAATGCTGGGATATATGTATGGAATGATGTATGTAGCTTTTGATATGTTGGGGATCTTTCGGGATTATAATGAAGTATAAGTGAGTACGTAATGCCATGATTTTATTGTTATCATCTTGGTATTTCTGGTCCTTCCATGTCCTAAAGCTGGACTTTAATAGAAAACTAGTATCCCAAAATAAAATGGAGCCATAATAACCTTTTTACTAGCCCCTTTTTGATTCTTCTTACTGTAAGAGCAAGACTTACCTCGCTTATAATGTCCCCTAAAACGGTGGTTCCAGTCGATCTTAGTTAGGTATATAAAGCGAACGTCGCCCAAGTAAGTTTTATACTTATTCTGTACATACCATGAGATTATTACTTGGTATTTGCACATGCCCGTATTAGAAGACATTAACATTTGGGATACTCGGACTACGGAACGGACATGGGCCGGTCAAGCACGTAATATTTAATTTTCAAACTTCTAATTAGAACCCTACTTTTACTATAGAATAGATTTAGGCTGTTCTTTTAGCTACAACTATAGAGACTTGTAGTACCCCCTGTCGTAACTTCACTATCGTATCCTTACTATCACGTAAAATGTTTAGTCTTATTATTATTATTACTATTACTATCGCTGTTACTATTACTATTATTATTATAAATAAGATAAGTAGAAAGGAAGGTAGACTTCTATTATAAGTAGACGTAGACGTACCTAGATATAAGAGTTTTGTATTTCCGCCTATAGGAGCCTTTCCTAAACCGGCTAGGCTATTACGTTACTACTTCTACTCCTACTCAAGTACCCTCTCTAATTTCGTAAGCCCTCGCCCTCCCTTTTCTTCCTTTACAATTAACTATAATAGTAAGACTATAATAAAAAGGTATAATAATAAGAGGGGGGTACCCTCGTAGGCGGGGGAAAAGGGGGGGGGAAGGGCTCTAAATAGAAAAGTAAGTAAAGATATAATAGTAAATATAGGCGATAGTAAGCTTTTCTAAGCTTAAACCTGTTCTATAATAAAAGTCGGGTTCTAATTAAAAGTTTAAAAATTAATATTACACGCTCGATCGGCCTATATCCGTTCCGTATCGGACGGGCTATTGAACGTCACGTTATATGGCAAATAGTCATAAGTTCACAGTACTCAAATGACAATGTTCCGAGGAATTCCCTAGACTTCAGACCCACTAGTTTTTGGGAGATCGTGTAATTCGAATACTACGCTCTGTCTGGTTTTCGGTCCTGGGGCTATTTTACTTATAGGGGGTTGGTTCCGAGCATGAGAAAGTTCAAGAGGACCTTTGCAGAGGTGAAATCTGTGTACTGAACGTTGTAAGACGAAGTTAACCTATTGAGGAAAAGGTACTCGTAGAATAGCCACAAAACCCAGATCTAGAAGAGCTCGTATCACGCCAGGCTATTCGTTCTCATATAACACATTTCTGGAGGGACCTCGATTTCCTTTCAAGATCTCGTCCAAGGTGTACCGCTCTGTAGTACACAAGGAAGTCAGTGTTTCAGTGGTTATCCTCGCCATCATTAGTGCCGTTTGACATTTCGTGGAAACATACATACCCGGAATTCCCTGTGCTGGTTTAAGACAGGTGTTTTGTATGCTAAGCGCTTCGAATAACACGGGATCATATTTTTCGTTCCTGAAATAGTGGTTAGCTACGTCGTTCCAAAAGTTCCTGGATTCTTTATACTCATTGATCAAGCATACAATCTGATCCCACAAGGCGCAAAAATGCTGAAATCGCTGCGTCAAGGTCATTCCACCTTGACCTTGAAGATTCTAAATCATTGATAGCCATTGCCGTTGAGGGGGACGGTGATTATCGAGATGGTGCCGCATATCTAGCATGGTCTTGTGATAAGAGCAAGCAATACGAATGCAGTAAGACATCCCTATCTCTGCTTTCTCATTTTAATAAACGAAGGATTCTTTCACTTTTCGAAACCGATCAAGTAAGTTTTCAATATTTTGAATCAGTAGTAATATTTCTCTGTCAAAGTCTGGAAATAATCTCAGACGAACAGAGGTGAGCTTGCCGAGGAGCTGAGCGGGGTTTAAAGAATCCAAGTATGCTTCAACTAAGTCTCCAGGAAGAATTGAGGATAGAGTTATCTTGCGGAAGATCCTATATCCTCTTTCAGCATCTGTCGATTTTGTCATACTGCCAGTGTGTGGATCTTTCAGTGAATTTCCTTGAGGCTCTTTCGTGTGGTTATAGGGGGCGTTTGTCAGGTCCGGAAAACCAGTACTCGAATAATCCTTTTCCTAATCATTGACCTCTTCAAAGGAAGCAGAGTTCATTGGGTAACCGCATTCATGATAAACTAATCGACTGTCAGTATCTCCCGAGTGCCACATAGGGCTCTCACAGCCCGAGAATGGACAGAAAGCGTTGGCGATAAGTAACCGTTTGAAAACAACTGACATTTTGATATGGTCGTTGTCTCTAATAGGAACATGGTGCCAACTTCGCTCGTTTGCAACCCTCCCAGGCCTTGTATTGATGATCCGAAACATACCCTTATCCACTCTGGATTTCCCTGGTCGGCCTTCGAAAACTGCCCTTAGTATCATCTGAAAAGAAGCCCATTGCAGACATGCTTGATAAGGTAACGCAAATTCTATCCCTAAAGCATCGGTAAATCGCACAATCGGAGGACAGATTCTATCTGCCAACTTTGTCTCCAGCCGTTCGAGAATGCGAAAAATGCGTGTAAATTGGCTTATCATGAATACGCACGACTGATTCTCGCATGTCGCTCGTAAACTTCGCGCAAGAGGAAAACAGATCTCTGATTTGTATTGCAATATGTCGTAGAGTCAAAAGGCCCAGTGTCGCTTGGGTTAGTGTGTTGTTAGCAATGGTCAACAGAGTTCGTCTTTGCTTCGCGGCTATGAAAGATTCTGTGGTCAGATCATGAAGTCCCGAGGACGTCATCTCTGTACGCAGAAATAGTTCCTGTAATGCTGCTTCTTGATGCTGAAGTCGGCTTCCCATCTCTGCTTGCATGGATGATGATTTGCTGACCACATCCTCCACTTTCTCCAGTCTCCTCCTATTCTCCAAAATCTTCGCAAGTAAGCCACATTTAGTTTCTTCCCGTTTGCCGTCTGCTGCGGTAATAGAAGCCACCGCCTGAGTCATAATAAGTAGATTTATTGTCGCTACGAAACTCCCAAGCTTTCCCCTCGATTCCTTAATATCATCTCTGTATGCCAACCTCCACTGCAAACGCCTTGGCAGCCCTCAAAATCTGAGAATCCTCGCATTCGCAATTCGTAACGAATTATCGAACTTGGAGATCTTCTTTAAGAAGGCTTGAAGTGTAATTTGACAACTCAAGGCGGCAGCTCGGATGGCATTGAGCCTCAAAATGTCGATTTTGGCAGGCTGTAGAGATTGGAGTTGCTCTATGGCTCGTTGAAGCATGTCAAGTTCTACGAGAAGAGTTGATACTCTGGTGCAGCTTCGCCATTATGTGTGCATCAGATAAGTGATCGTCTTTGCGGTATCAAACACCAACGTGGCGGAGCTCTCGCGTAATTTGATGAACCAGCTGTCCAACTACGATGAAATCCCCAGCTGAAAAGCCAAATGATGCTGCCATAGCATTTGAAAAAAAAGCATATGATATTCTTTTGGCAATGCAATGTCGTCATGTGCTGTATAACATCTTGAGTAGCGGTGCCTTTTGTATCGTGGTTTTCATATGTACAGAATATGGGGCAGTTACGACGTATAGAAAGATGTAAAGTTGCAATAGAAAGGTTTCTCCTATATTGTAAGCCCTGGGTGTCTATAATAAACCGTGGGACAGTTTGAGGGTTGCCTCTTGCTATAGGGGCTACAAATCCCTCCACGCTCCTTACCTACCCTAAATACTAACTAGTCAATAACCAGTCTACAAACGGGTATTAATTCTACCTAAATCCAACACCTTCTAGTTCATAATATACCTACAGGTTTAATAGAGATTTTAATATATTTCGAGTATGAAACCCGGTTAAAAGGTTTCTAGTCTGGTATGATTATATATAAAGAGCTATAGAAGCTATATCGCTTTTACATGCCTGTGTCGACCCGCTTAATATCATAGTATATGGAGTCGTACAGTCTTACGAGCTCTTACAATTTCTTTTACTTTTAATATCTATAATGTTAAGGTATAAGTTATATCTCATAGCTCTCCAAACCTGGCCATCGAAGTTTATTTATAAATATACTGCCTGGATAGGGCATGGTACTACTTTCCTTTCCTATGAACTTTAATTCCCTCCGCCTATTCTGTAAATATCAGGTTTAACTTTCTTTATATTAGGGGGCTACCACTGATTCCCCCTGAGCCCCGCGTCTCGTACGGTGGTTCCCCGAGAAGACCATCGATACTGTATGTACGTTCTGTGCCGTATACGAATTTACGAATTCCCTACCAATTATAAATCACTTATCTAGGAAAGGAATTGTATCTCAAAATTCTCATTCGCCAAGCTGATTCTCTGTGATACCTGGATTTGAATGGTCAGCAAGAGCTTTGTAGTCGATGACGTGGTTAACATCAAATCATATATGATCGAGTGCATGAGTCTTCCAACCTGAAAAAGAACGTGAATTGATGGAAAGACAAGATTTGATACCTAATCTGTTCTCGGTAATGGAGTAGCTCAAACACTATATGTAATTAAAGGGCTGCTTGCAGTCCTAAGCAAAGTGTCCGCGCTTATGCTTTGGACCAGGATTCTATGACACTCATTCATTCTATACAATATGGTTGTTCGTTTGCCAAAACGCGCGCTCCATGGGCAATGAGATACCTCCGACCATGATAATAAATGCCGCCTGACTTGAGGTGCAGACCAAGAAAACCTAGAAATGAAATTTTGGTTTGGAGATCACATCTCTAATAAATTGTCTTTGTTTACTTTGCCATCACTTTTCTGCGAGAGTGAATATAATCGATAGGTTTAGATTGAGAAAGTCACCCGCCTATACCCGCCAGAAACTCGCCCCAAGTCCAGCCTCCAACATTCTTCCATAAACACATTTCGTTGGAGTCAGATTACAAGCATACTTGAGATTAATCTCATTCATTCATTCGAGGTATGCTTAAATAGTCATCCGCAAGCTCGAGACTCTGAAATCAAACAGTTCTTAGGGGGGATCCTATTGACTCCAAAGACCATTATGAGTGTGCTTCGCTTCATTGAATTCAATCACAGGCCTTTGTGATTGAGATTCAGAATAAGCTGCAATATTCCCAAAGAAGTCAGATCAAGCGCTAGCAGTCTATATAAACGCACCGTAGAACAGGCCAAGATCGTAAACCTTGCGTCTCAACAACAACTCAATCCCTCTGCACTGGTACCTGCAACCACCTTATGAAATCGCTTTGACGGCACCACAACCCAATCAACAACGATCACAAGTACAGTACCACGCAACTCACACAAATATCTCCACAAGTCAACGAGCTCTTCTGAGCAGCAACCTCACCCAGGAATTATCCACACTTTTCAAAGCTCCTGTTCTTGAGGAGTCAAGAGAATTCACACATCATCGTGCCATCTCAAGCCTACAAAAAACTTTAATATCATGGCATGGGACCGGCTACCAACTCTCACTAGCGAAACTCAACAGCAGTGGTTTCGCGATATGGAAATCGCGTTGAAAGGCAAAGGCGTTTTCTGGGTCACTGAACTCACCAAAGAGAGCTACAGAGAGTCCCCAGAGAATGTTTACTATGGAATTCGACCCGTTCAATACAAAATCGAGTTTTTTAAAATATCATATGATCATAAAACGGATCAGTATGTCGATGCGGAGGCTAGGGCTTTTGGTTATCTCTGGCTAGGGGATAGTTTGAGCCAGGAGGACAAGAAGATTTATGATGATCCGAGGTACCAAACTTTCAAGAACTTTTGGGAGAAGTTGGAGAACAAATACCAAGGAAAGGGGACAATAACGCAAGGCGAATTAACAGTTGGGGAGCCGGCTCCTCCATATACTCCCTCTGCTGCTTCGTAAGTCTTGTTTAACCACAACTTTGGCTGGGCCAAGTTTATCAGACTATATGCGCTTGCATTTGGAAGGAGCTTTTGGGTCGCTGGTACGACCTTTGTCTTCTAGATAGGAATAGAGAATCATCATCCATCCACAGACTCATGATTACTAGATTTTTCCGCTTCAGTCCCATGAATAACAACCACCACATCATCTGCTCGCTGGCTAGTGAATGTCAAACAAAGATGCAATTTTCGAAAATACCCACTCACCCCCTCGCTTAATTCACCCCCATCGCACGATCAAAACCCCTTCCAAAAACCACAAAAACCAAGCAAAAAAACCGCAAAAAGTCCGCACCCCCACTGTATTTCAAGTGGCGGCGGGCAGGACCAGCTAGCCACACTATTCTCAGAATAGCTACTCTAGACTAATGATTTGCCTTGCAATGAGACCACGTTAACCAACGAGCCACTGGGGAGTGGCGCGCTGCGGGATTTATTCTTTTGCATGGTGGTGGAAGGCTTATTTGCGGGTTTAATGGAAAGGGTCATATTCTCGTGACAAGGCGAGGATCAAAGGGCGGTTGAGGATGGATAGCGGGAGAATTGGTCTTCTTTTTTTTCTTGGTGTGGCTTTGATGATCACGTCCTTTTATCTGGCAGAAGAGAAAATGCCTGTGGTATTTTCGAAGGACAAAAGGATAATAAGAACTCGTTGACTTTTCTATTCTATACTCTGCATGACTTCTCTTCCAACTTTGGCAGAGAGTGCTCTACTCTACACGAAAAAAAACTTTCCTTTTTTCTAGATGGGCGAAGAATACTTTCTCGTCTTCCACAGTTCCGCCAATTCCTTTTCTTTATCGTGACATGGATATTAAACACGCTCCTCCCACCCAAGATACTTTCTCCCACCAAAAGCCCACGAAAAACAGCCAGAACTCCAAACCATGTCCCAATCCAAGCCAGAAGAGCAACCAGCAAGCCCTCGAAAGATCGCGCCTCTCAAGAAGACGCGTCTTTCCCCAGACAGCGAGCACGCCAATGAAGAACAGAAGATGGAATGGGAACCCGTCCAACCTACAGACAAGATGAAAACTGAGATGAATGAAAATGACTTGGTCCGTCCTTCCTCAGCTCCTGCCTCAGATCCAGCCTCGCCACTTTGCAAGATGCCAAAAAAGAGAATCAAAACCGGTGAGGAGATAGCACAAGATGAAATCCCTGAATTTCAGCCAAGCCATAACGCGAAAGTGCTGAATTGGATTCAAGATCCCAAAAATCAGCACTTCCACACTCCTGTCTTGCCTAAGGATGAGGGCACCTCTTCACCATCTACACTTTCCTTAGGCGAATATAGAGAGGTTCCTGCGGAAATGGAGGAGACACGTCTTCCAAGTGTAGGGCCTAAATTGGATCAAGGTAAACTTATTGAACTTGCCTTGAATCCACCAAACTCGTCAGGAATTTCAGAAAAGAGAAGCAAAAAGAGCGCAGAAATTCTTGAACCCGAGAAAGCATCGAACAAAACAGCCTCTATCACAAAGCTTCACTTCTCAGAGAAAGCGTTGGCATGCAAATCACCACCTACCACGAGAACTGCCTCAGTAGCGACGTCACCTGCTCAATCACTCTCCACGACATGTTCTGCAACGCGTGCAGACTTAACTACTTCAGAGCAAACTTTCGTAATAGACGGCAAAGCCTTCTGGGTTAAGTTAGTCAGAAGACCCTCTAAAGATACTCACACTCAAAAACGCCCGAATCACTCAAATCCAAACGCCATGTGGAGAAAGAAATTCATCATGTTACAAGAGAGACTCAGCAAGAAAATGGCCAGATGGATGGAGGAAATGGCTGCGAAGCGTAAAGGATCCGAGCTCGCACTGGACTACGAAGGCGATGGAACTCCGAAATACACGTGTGGATGTGGGTATCCTTGCTATCAGGTCAGGGAGAAATACGGTATTACCACGCCTTCACTTACCAGCTCTGAAGGTTGGATTACACTTGCTAGCTCCGAACCTGGATTATCGGATTCGCCGCTCCCTTCTAGTGCTTCGGCGTCTTCTGGATCTGCGGGCTCGATCTTGGATTATGTATCTGACGACGAGGAGTCTGATTCAGAAGAGAGTTTTATGACTGGAAGTGAGGAGGAATCGGAGGGGAGTGATTGTGATGATGAGAGCTTGGTGGATGAGAAAATGAGTGAAAGTGTCGTTAGCGAGCTGGAGAGTCTTCTGGAGGCGGGGGATCTTGATGTTAATGATGGAATTGCTTGGACGAACGGCTCTTTTGGGTCGATTTATCCCGACTCAACGATTATGAGCTCAGGAGAAGAAAGTGGGTGAAATTCTTTTGGTTGCTTGAGAGAATGGTGCTTGGATTTGTCTTGATATTGATGTATTGCCGTGATAAGACGAAAAGGGGGTAGGAAAAGAGAGCTATGTACTTGCCTACAGGAGTAGAAATAAAACATCCCACTCATCTTTTCTCCATCAAATCTTCCTTCCCTCTATCCTAAAAGATCCCCACAGGTTCGAAACCCCCTACTATTTCCACCACCCTTCTCACAATCCTCGAAAAGCCGAGAAGCTCCGACTCCCCGAGCACCACAACACCACAACACCACAAACCCCATCACCTCAGTGACTCACCCATCATTTAAAGTTTGATGATTTATCCAGACCCTCATCCCATCCCATTTCCAAAAGATCTCCCAGAACCGCCAAGGGATAGACAAGAAATCCACTTGTCATGAGAGCGGGCACTTGGAAATTATGTTGCACATCGTACATTGGGAGCCGCGGGCCGCGGGCGGTGCATCAACCGTTGTTTTTGCGTCGCGACGGGCACGCCATCAGCAAACAACCGGGAAAAGGCGATTTTCGTTACGGGTATGGTTGAAAGTTATTTTGATTAGTTCTATAAGACTACAAAAGGTGTTAAAGCCATTGAATACGGGTTTAATGTTGAGAAAGTCTTGTTTGAGGCACGGATAGCAGCTTGTGGTTATATTTTTGATGACCGTTGGACTTGCTTTAATTGAATAGGTATTGAGATGGATTCACAGATGTGTAATATATATTGGAAATATAGCGATGTTCATAGACACTTTGGACTCGCAACTGAAACGAAACGGAAAATAGTGGGGCGTGGGGCTGAAGCCGGTGGGGTGCAGGAAGGTGGGGGGCTTTCTTTGGAGCTCAGTCTTTGTAGAAGTCTGTATATAAACCAAGAAATACGACAAAACAACGCGCGAACAATCCTCAAATATTCCAATTGATTCATAGCGTGTTTATAAACTAATACGGATTAGGATGATGTCTTTTTCTAGATAGGAATAATGACAAGTCGTTTTCTACGGATTTTAATACCTTTCTCAAGTAGATTAATTGTTAATAGAAGCTAGATCTTAACCTAGATGCCTCGAAACAAGACCAAACAATAAATATATCATTATTTGGTCTTTGAAGAACCATATGCGGTATCCAAAAATTATTGAAACAACAATCAATTTTTCAAAAAGCTTGTAATAAATCAGCTTTCCAAACTGCTAATATGTTCAAAACGGCGGCCCCACCTCGTCTTATCTACTGTAAACTCCAAGCTATACATCTAACCAAAAAGAGGCATCTTTACTTGCTTTTACTAGTTTGATCGAATTATTTGATTTCATCTTTTCTTCTTACTTGCAAGAACTAGATTATATGCTTCAAATGTTGATGTTCCGTGGCAGCAATAGCCGTTAGTGGCCGCATTCGGCTAATGTTTACTGCCAAAATCCAGTGTGTTGGAAGCGAGAAGTATCTAAGTCGATCCATTTAGCGTGTAGCAAATATTCGCGATTATACGACTTAAACACCCTAATTTCCGGGTCCTGCACGACGTCACTATCTTTTTCCCTGTAAAACTCTCTTCCGTCCGTTAAGCTACACTCGTCGTACACAATTGAGGAGATGAATACGTCTTAGAGCCAATTTTGACCCTAGATTCAGTGCTTCTTTTCTTCCAAGCTATAGGACGTCTAACTCGGACGTCACAAGGCAGGAGCAAGGGGGGAAAATATAGCTATTCGCAACTTTGGAAGTACTTGGGATAATTAAGCAGTTTGTAAGTAGCTAGGTAGCTACCTCGTCTTACGTAGGCAGGCATAAACAAAAATACGATTGAAAGCAGCGGGCCAACAGGGGCAGGGATAAAGGTAGTAAAGTCGTGCGAATCGGGTATTGAAGTCGTATAATTAATATTCGCGACTTGCTACATACTACTTAGCCCAAGGCGAAATAGTTACAACTTCTCCGGGATTCTCTCCATGTTGCAAACCTTGACCACCCCAGGAAAGTTACAACTATTTCTCCTAGAAGTACTTCGAAGTAGGAGGAAGTTCCAAGAGTACCCAATTTCATACCAAAGATAATACAAAGTGCTAATGAGCAAAAACAAGACCTCGATACTATTAGGGTGATTTTGCCAGCGGTTTTCAGTAATAGTAATATAGTTTATTAGCGTCTAGATAACTAGGTTTATAACTCCTTGCATGTTTGGCAGGCGTAATTTAGTGACGAGTGAGTATCGAATACAGAGAACGCAAGGACGGTTTTTAATACAAATGTAGATACGAGGAGTCTATCTAGAATACGAACGCTTATATCGCTCGACCTAGGTACAATTAAGGATAAAACATTAGAACAACATATAGATAAACTTTTATTACTACCAACAACACTCAAGCCTCTTTGAACCACGCTTGTTAGGCTCAGGATATTCGCACTGATATTACACGGAACTCGTCCACTTTTCAGTATCCCTTCGTCGGTGTGTATATACGTCGAGGTTTTTAAGTTTACGTTACCCGCTTTAAGTCTCGGTACTGAACAATGCTACTACTTTATTAGTACGGAGGAAGTCGGGCCAAGGCCCGTAGCGCGCCTAGGCATTATTCCGACCGGTCCGACCGCTTGAATAGGAAATTGTAAACTTCAAATCCTAGACGTACATGTACATACGCACCGACGAAGGGATAAACCTAACTTCTAAACTCTCACTACAAACCGCTAGTAAAATGAGCCTAATGAAAATTAGATGGTTACAAATATTACCTTGTTAATGTTAATAGGGTAATTTTGCCGCCGATTTTAGAAACAGTATTATAGTTTATTAGCGTATAGATAATTGGTTTATAACTTATCAACAAGTTTAGCACGTGTATTTCAGTAACGAGCTAGTATAAAATAAGAGAACGCAAGGATGGTCGCTAATGCTAATGTAAATACGAGGAGCCTATTAAGAAGTAGAACACGGAGGCTTATATCGCTTAATCTAGGCTTGATTAAGGACCAAAAAGTGGGATAAATTGTGAATTAACTTTTGTTACGGGCTGTTCGGCTCAAATTAGGGTGAATTACATCATTTGGTAGCGTACCCTGGGATTTATAAAAGCTTACAGACCTCTAATTCGTATAAGTCGGAGTCTTGTTTTTTGAGGTAATTCGAATTATATACCGATTGTTCGGATGGAATTTCCTAGGTTTTATTCTACCGCTTATTCTACCACTTATTCTATTACGTGTACAACTAAAGAAAGGATCTCCTAATTCATATATAAAAGAGTATATGCTTATATACATCCCTTCCAGACGCGAGAGGTATGTGAAAAACATGCACTCTAAAGTGGAGTAAAAGTACTATAAATCTAGTACTTTACACCTACGCACGTACTTTTAATACTGTCCTGGATCTATACAAACCCATATTCTAAGCATTTAAACCTCCTTTATACCCAGTCATTGTATCCACTTTGCATGCACGTTTTGCACATGCCTCTCGCGTCTAGAAGGCATAAAGTAGTAGACAAAGCAGTACTGTTTACGTTAGGTAGGTTAAGCGAGTTAGAAATACGGATTCTAAATATAATACAAATGCCGTTTTTACCTTTTATATAAGATATTTCAAAGTAATTCAGATTGTAATATTCGGAGTAGTATTTACTTAACCTCGATTTACGAGCTAAACGGTTTTAATAGTTAATACGAATTAGGACTCGTATCGAGTATAAAACTTCAATTTGTACTTCGTATGGTAAGGTTTGGATTTAGATTCCGGGTTCTTTTGAGCCGAACAGGCCGTTAGTACTAACGACACTCAAGCCTCCTAGAATAGCGCTTGTTAAGAGTATTTACACTGATGTCGCACAGAACACGTCCACTTTTTAGTATAAACTTAACTACAAAACTCTCACTAAAATTCGGCTTCCAAATCTGTCTAATATTAATAGTCAGTGCGTCTTCCTACAAAGCTGTCGCTTGTAATACGAAGTGTAACACTGACTATTACCTTGTCAAGGTTTAATATAGCAACTTAGGATTAAGAAAATCGGATTGTGTTCTGAAGTTTATTAGAGTTGTAAACTTGTAGACCGTGTGCAAAATGTAAGGGCTGTCCCACGCGCAGCTTGACACACTGGTGGGGCTCTACTGTAAGGCTCGAGAAAAAAGGAGCCTTTTTGAGGCACAGGTTACCCCACCTGATACTACGACCAAAAGACTATTCAAAATGTATATAAACCTACCAAAACAGATATCAGGAGTGCAGGGACTGGGATAGACAGATGAAACATTTTTTAGACATTATGAAGCTATTTAATTTGTATGTGTTATGATGAAAAGTCATGATTTAGGTGGATTTGTTGGGTAGGGTAGCCTATGTCTCAAAAAGCCTCCTTGTTTCTCGACCTTAGAGTGGGGGTTGTCGTTTTGGTGCCCTCTATGAGCAACACCTACGAAGTACTTCTACTTTACTACTTGTATACTTTACTTCCATTTCCAGAATGTCTAGACCCTCAGTGGAGTCAAGAAGGTTTAGCAGTAGATCTCTCAGTGGATGGAATATGACAACCGTATTTAAAGTTTTGCGTTTCAGATCACACAGCCATCCATCACCATCACAGCCCCTACCTACGTATTGGAGTTTGTTCATCAATTTTGCAGAAAGTCAAGAGGTTGCCCAGGCGGGAAGCCGGGTATCGTAATTTATTCGGCTGAACTTTTTCTTCTTGGGTTTCTCATTGTCCATGAAGACCCCGGTTTAGTATGAGTTTGCAGCATCACAATCAGCATCTTACGCTACCAAATCTCAATTGGCTGCCCAACTCGGTTATGACGATGGGAAATACCCGTTGGCGTAGGATTGTGATAAGCCTGCCGTCTCACATCTGGTCAACATACTTCGTCCCAGGCCTAACAGATGTTAAAGTTATTGGGCGTGCTGACCCTGTGTTCCACTGAGAAGTCCCCTGTATACCCACTAAAGAATAACATTTGTTATGCCTGGGACGAAGTACTTCGTACCTAGTACAAGTACGGTCATACTCCGGACACATCCAAAGTTTCTCTGATAACACTTACTTCGAAGTATACATGGAAACGTTCGTTTTAGGGATCCGGATGCAAGACTGAAATTCGTGATTGAAACCCAATCCAGCTGAACTGGGATTGAGCGTATTGCAACTTGCATGGCGATATGTGTACTCATGCTGCATGATGATACACACTGTGGCCGCTTCCCAGTTTGTTTCTGATAATTACGCAGTGCCCAAGCTGGTGGTTGGTGGAATCCAGGGGTGATGGGCCAAGCAATACCAGGGTAACAGGGCGAAGTATGTTCTGGATCTCTTGGGCCGCAGTCGCAGCTCGCCGATGTCAACATCAGATGGATCGTCCATAGGTCCCTCGATATCCAGGTTTTCTGTCCCATCTAATTTCCGTGCTGGCCTCTCTGTTAAAACGCATCCACCTCCCCAGATTGCCCATGACTACCGTACCTCGAACCCAACCACATTCACAGTCGACCTGGAACTGATGTGAGGTGAATCAATCCGTTTGTTGTGTCATATTAATCCCGACCAGGGCCACGGCCAACCACCAACCACCATCAGGCACGTATACACAGCCAAGCGCCAAGTTTTATAAGTGCAAGCCGAGAGCAACGTTGAAAAACAAGCTCTCTCCCCAAGCCGCTAGCCAAGTGCACCATCAATCCAACTTCTTTAGCATCTCTCCACGCAACAATGTCATCCCAAAGAACTAGTCGCAGGAGTCAGAGTCACAACATCGAGACTCCATCCAGTCCAGCAAAAGCCCACACCACATCCGAAAAACACCATTCTCATATCCTCCCTACTCACCACCGAAGAGAACGACCGACACATAATCACAATGGCCACAAGATCACCAGGGGCATCAAGCCCGAGGGCGAGAGTGGCAGAAGAGGCATTCACCCTTGGCACTTCTTCAGAATCTGCTTCAGATCCTCTTGTAATGCCTCTCGATTAGTGAACATCCTGTGGCCAGTGGTGCCCGCTGCAATAGCGGTTCGATTTGTCAATCATGACAAACATCTGCTCATATTTATCCTCAATTATGTTGCCATGCTTCCATGTGCCAATATGATTGGGTTCGCCGGTCAGGAATTGGCGCGGAAACTGCCCAAGGTCTTTGGCGTGCTCTTGGAAACGACGGTCGGTTCGCTAGTGGAAATCATCTTGTTTATGGTTCTCTTGAAGCAAAACGCATTTCTGGTTATCCAAGCTGCCATTCTAGGATCCATTCTAGCAACACAATTGTTATGTCTTGGCCTCTGTTTCTTCGCCGGTGGAATGAGACGGGAGGAGTCCGAGTTTGAGGGTTCTGTCAGCGAAGTTGGAAGCAACCTTTTGTTGACTGCGTAAGTGGACTATCCTGTTGACCGAAAATGGAGATGAGTACTAACAATTCTCATAGCGGACTCGGTCTAATCATTCCAGCCATCTTCTACCAAGGTGTCAAGCAAACTGGTTTCGTCCCCGAAGTTGAGCAGCTCACAGCCTTGGTGGTAAGTGTATCGCGTGTCACATCCGTCTTCCTCATCGTGGCCTACATCTTCTACATCTGGTTCCAAATGCGAACCCACCACGGACTCTACGACGCCATCTTCGAACAAGATGAACTCAAGGACACAGACCGTCATCGCGATCTTGCAAAAGACAAATTGACCCTCACCGAATGCATCATCGCCCTGTCCATCTCAGTCGCTCTTGTAACACTCATCGCCATCGGTCTCGTCGACCAGATTGAATACATCGTCGAAGAACGCGGAGTCTCAGATCTCTTCATGGGTCTCATCCTCGTGCCTCTAGTCGAGAAATTCGCCGAACATATTACCGCCATCGACGAAGCATGGGATAACCAGATGAACTTTGCGCTTTCGCACGTCCTTGGCGCTACCATTCAAACGGCTCTCTTAAACGCTCCGCTCACTGTTCTCGTCGGCTGGGGCCTAAAGAAACAGATGGATTTCAACTTTGACATTTTCAGTATGGCTGCCTTGATCCTCGCCATCTTGGTGGTTGGAAACTTCTTGCGCGATCAGAGATCGAACTACCTCGAGGGCGCGCTGTGCGTCATTGTTTACTGCATCATTGCGGTCGCGGCATTTTACTTTCCTAATGATCCGCATCATTTCTCGGGCAGTGAGGCTGGAGGTTCTGCTCATGCTGCTGTGGGTGAACATGGTGGGGCCAAAACTTCTGCTGCAGCTCATTACATTAATTGATCTTTGATGATTTAAGGCGTTGCTATTCCTTGTTTTTACATTGTAGGATATCTGGGTATTCAGTGCCCCTTTCCTTGCTCACGGATTGACTTTCTGAGCTGAGCTGGATTTCATACGGAGTTTCTCTTTTCGCATCTCTGGGACATGTCTGGGAGTGAGCGATCTTTGATGCCGTGAAGGATTTTATAGATATATTTGGGAAAAGGGAAGAAAGAAAGCCAAAATTCCCTGGAGTTCTTTTTTGGGTTACCTTTATTTATAATAGTCCATTTCTTTTGTTTTGTTTTTTCGTTTTTTTAAAAAGTAGCATAACGGCCTACATATACAAAGAAGGCTTCATTTAGCGAATACCAGACGTAATGAATATTCAGAATTTTCCTTGGGCTTTCTGATCTGTTCATACCGTTACTTGCAGTGATCTTATAGGCACTGTTCTGTATAATCCTCTTCTAATTAGTAAACCCTGCCAAAGCCAACAACCCCTTCTTCACCTTCTGCATATAACCCCAAACACAGCACCCTCGCAAAACATCACAAACACGCCCATCCCGCACTAGGTACCCACCGGAAACTCTAACCCTACTACTCGTAAGGGGGGTGGACAGTCACTGTCACGTATATCATATGTAAAAAAAGTCTATATTGACTAGATTTAAGTCTTTGATTCGCTGCTGGTTTAGCTAAAAATCGGGGTTGAGATATACTATACTCAGCGACACAGTGTCCAGCTTTAACTGTCCATCCTCTTTACTATACTAATGAAATATTGATAATTGTATAGGAAAGATTTCTTGGTATAATATATATATGCGTGTGTCTACTGGGAGAGTTAAATGTGAAGTTTTACAGTACTGTAAGATTCGGGAGGGAGAGTAGATGGCGTGGAAAGTGATGATTGGAAAAGGTTAAATATCTTTCTCTCTAGGGTAATACGCTTTCACATCCTACTCGCAATGTCTCTTGCAACATAAATCTGCCCATACAAGTCCGTAACATCAATAAAAACATTCATCACATCCCTAATACAAGCACTCAGCAGCGGAAATAACTTCTCCTTCGCAGCCATCAAACAAGAACGCTCATATCCAATCAACTCCAACAACTCCATCTTCCTTCTCTCCAAATCGCTAAGTTTCTCCCCTTTCTCTGCGTGCACCAAGTCCTCAGCCATGTTGAATTCCGGGAAGTTGATACTATTCAGATTCTTCTCTGCTTCATCTCGTGCCAGTGAGCCGTAATCGTTAGACATCCGACACATGGTGGCAAGATGGGCACAGAGCTCTTCAGCGAGGTATTTGGAAACGCTGCTTGGGAATGGATGGCTGGAATCGTGGGATTCCATGTGGCAGCTTATCCAAGTCCAGGAGTAGGGACAGGAGGTGTGTGTTGAGCCTGTGGTCCGAACCTAGTTCCAGTATGTGGAGGTGGTTGGGAATGTTAGTTGTTTGGTGTCTGATTGAGGTTGGTGGGAGAAGAGTTTGCTGTCTGTTGATTGGGTGAGGTGCGCTAGGAGGAAGTGCTCTAGTTGTTTGGAGAGGGAGTGATGTGAGGTAGGGGATATGTTAAGAATTCTGGGGTGGTTGAGGATGTGGGTTGTGAACTTGGTGAGGGTATGTTTTATGGATTGTAGGGAAGAATCCGAGCCCTCGCCATCGCATTTCTCCGTTTGGGCTGCCTTTTCTCTTGCATCATGTCCGTTCATTGACCCGTTGCTTGATGTTGATGTATCTCCATTGCTTGAACTAGCGGTGTCCTCAGAATTGAACAGACTTCTAATTAGGTGTTCAATGGTCGTAAGATCACCTGAAAATTCTTTCCCGGTTACAGTCTCCACGAATTCATCGACCTGATAGTTCAACATTGAGATCATCATCATATCCCAAAGAAGGTCTGTCCTAAGAAAGACTCCTTTGTTGTTACAGCCAATCCAAGTGAACGGTATGTAATCAAGATATTTATCCTTCTTCATATTTTTCCGTGGAAATGTTCTCAATTTTGAGTCGTTCACGTTGAAGTCTTGGGAGGAAGAATATTGCTTCAATAAGCGAGGCTCGAGTTTTCCAGCTCTTATCATTTTTGAGAGGAACAGAGCAGGATATTACCAACTTACGACTCATTAAGGAGGCATATGAAGAATCTAAGCTGGGGGCAGTTATTCAACTTGGAAAACTGGTTTGCGTTGCTTAAAAGCTTGGGTAAACAGTAATCCCAGTGGAAAAGAAAGAGAAGAACTTGAAGGCAGTAGACATCCGATTCGAATTCCATAATGATAAGGTGATGAATCTTGCGATTTAACAGACTACAATACCTTGAGTGAAGAAGCCACAGCTAGTCCAATCAGAATAATATGAGGAAACGCCCACCACGTGCCCCAGTGACGACCTTTCCCGTTCTCGGCATGCTCTTTCCTTGTATATCCTAGCAGATATAGCACGCGCGCAACAGACCAGAGACTCCCAAGAACAGCACTCAATTTTGGATACTCTAATCCAGCAATCAACAGAGCGCAGACGAAACTTGTATGGTTTTCGGTAAAGTTGGCGTGGGCTTTCTGGGCACAGTTGAAGCGATATTTGTCTGTAGAGACAGCTGCCTCGGCTGCAGAGGCGTAGGCGTTTGGGTACTGAACGCCTGCTTTAGCTCGAAATGCGTCGGTGACATGAGTATGATAGCTGGGAACGAAGGTCGACAAAGTTGCCGCGAGGAGCACATATCTAAGAAGAATCAAGTCGAGATCAGCAAAGATTTCCCCATCATGGGTGTCTGGAATATGTATACCTATAATCGCTTGAGATGGTAAAAGTAGCCATGATTCCACACGTTCGCAAAGATTTGCCCTTTGAAACTATGAAGTATTCACGCGAGATTTTATTGGGGGTAAGAGTTGGGAGTTGTCAGCTCCTTAGCCAGAGTTGGAGTAGCCCCTGCCACTGTACCTGCAAGCTGCCCCACAACAACATTGAATCACACGTAAACGCTCATTCTGATATTCCTGCCGCTATGCCGATCAATTCTTGCATGAGTGCTGCAGTATCCCATGCATGGACCCCAACACCAACACAAAAAGCGACGAGTTGAGTTGGCGAGGGTGTTGTCAAATGACGAACCAGAACATGAGATCTACGAGAACAATAAATTCAGCCCTGACACCCTATTCAAATCCACAAATTTGCGTCTTTCCTCTTTCTTCCTGATTCCCTTGTGGTTCAAGAAAAACAAAATAATGGCAACTCTTTCACCTTCCCAACTTCTCCAAGAGCTGCAGCCTTTGGCTTCCACCCCACCAGAGATAGACGAGACCTTGAGGACTAAACTTGCCGTTGCAGCAAGAAGTGCATTCCTCTCGCTTCAAAAGCCAGAAGACGTTGTAGCACGAGTTTTACTCTCATAGGTAATCCGCTCACGTTCTCTGTGGTTCCTGGATGAGAATACCTTTTCTGTGCTAACCTATTGACAGCAACTTGAGGGTATTACCGTCAGAATTGCTATTGACCTCAAGCTCTTTTCAATTCTCAAAGATGGAGAAAAAACTTTTGATCAGGTTGTAGAAGCAACCAAAGCCAGTCCGGTTCTTTTGGGTAGGTCTCGGGTGTTTTTATAGATACATTCGGGAAAAGGGAAGAAAGAAAGACAATTTCCTGGAGTTCTTTTTTTGGGATCTAATTTATAATGGTCCATATTTTTTCTTTTTGTTTTTCGATTTCTTTTAAGTAGCATAGAAGCCTATATGTATACAAAAAAGGCTTTAGCGCGTGATGAATATTCGGGTTTTTTCTCAGGCTTTCATTTGTTGACACTTGCACTTTCGCTTTCGCTTCTACTCGTTCATAATCTCTTTCAAACCGCAACCCCTGCAACACCCACACAACCCTAATAATCCCTCCTACCCCTCTCCCATCTCCTCCTGCTCACCCCCTTCGTAAACCCCTATCCGGCACTAGGTACTCACGGAAAATATAACCCCACTACCCGTGCTGTACTAATAAAACAATCATGAAAGAAGAGTTTCTTGGTGTAATTCGCGTGTACCGTTGAAGCTATGCTTTAAGTGCGAGCTGATATATGGCACGAGGGGGGAGGGGAGGGGTTATAGTTATCGTCACTTCCATTTCTCCCAGCAGCGTGTCAACAAACCTAATCAACTACTCGGCGCCGCTACTCGAGTAGTACTCAAACTAAGTCAAATAAGTATAATTAGGTGATTCCGATGAGTTGAGTTAGTTAGTAGAATTGACTAATTAACTAATTAAGTAGTACTAGAGTAGTTGTATATAACGTGATTATAACACAAGAAACTTATCTTCAAATCCATAGATATGGGTACTAAGTCCGCGCACGTGGACCTACCACCTGGAGCCGGGCGTCCTGCGGGACGTCGGGCCGATGCTACGTAAGTTAGTCGGTGAGTTCATCAGGTACTTGATGAGTTGCTGAACTCGACGATGAGAATTTGACACGGCTGTCTTTCGGGGATTTTGTGGAGAGTGTGTTCGTATTTTGTTATTATGTAATGTGATGTGATGTGTTGCGAGAGGTTGTTTTTGTTACTGTAGAGTTGTTGGAATCTGAAGCGAAGGAAAAGGGGAGAGAAAGGCTTGGAAGGGTAAGATTACCGAGATGTGGTGCTTTGCTTATTGTTGGTATACCAACTCCAGCACCAACACAATTAAAATCTCACACTTTCCTACTCGCGAGGTAATCTATCCAACTAGTGCCAACAATGGGGTAACATCCTCTCAGTTCATAATCTTACAAAACCAGCACTTGTAATCTTATAGTACATCTCCTCTCTCAAACTCCTCACCCACCTCCATTAAAACTCACCTAATTATCCGGTATACACCAAAATGGCAACCCTCACACCAACCCAACTCCTCACCGAGCTCCAAGCTCTACTCAAAACCCCACCCACAGACTTGAGTCCGAGTCTCAGGACCCAATTGGGTGTCGCTGCCCAAGCGGTGGCTCGCGAGATGGAGAAACCCGAGGATGTCGTGGCGAGGATTTTGCTTTCGCAGGTATGTGTTTTACTCCTTGATTTGAGGTTAAAGTAAGGAAGAGAATCAGAGATAGCTAATTAGTTCTGTGATTTTGTTGCATAGCCTGTTGAAGCGGTGACTATAAGGATTGCTATTGATCTACAACTCTTCTCACTCCTGGGAGATGGAGAGAAGACTCTTGAGGAGCTTGTTAAGGGGACAAAGGCTGAGCCTGAGCTTCTGGGTATTTACATCTTCCATTCAATCCACAAATATAAATCAAACGATATAAACAAGAAACCAACCTCTAACACCCCCAAGTCCGCATCCTCCGCTCCCTAACAGCAAGCGCCGCCCTCCAACAAACCCCCCAAAAAACCTACAAACTCCACCCCTCCTACACCCTCTTCACAAACCCCCACTTCGCAACCAGCCTAGCGCACTGCGCCGACTTCCTAACCTCCTCCTACAACGCCCTCCCCGCCTTCCTCAAATCAACAGCCTACCACTCCCCCCACGACCCAACCAACACCGCCGTCCAAGCCGCCTTCGGCGCCAAGGGTAAAGACCTCATCGGGATCCTGACCGAGAAGCCGGATGCGGGCATGGGGTTTGGGACGTTGATGAGTACGTGGGGGGAGGGGAATTCGCTGGTGCAGGATTTGTATCCGGTGGGGGAGTTGGGGGTTGGGTTTGAGTCCGAGGGAGAGGGTGTGATGTGGGTTGATGTTGGGGGTGGGTATGGACAGAAGAGTGTTGCGCTTAAGAAGGCGTTTCCTGAACTGCCTGGACGGTTTATAGTCCAGGATCTAGGGGAACCGGTGGGGAATGCGCCGGTTTGTGAGGGGATTGAGTTTATGGAACATGATTTTTTTGGGGAGCAGGGGGTTAGAGGTTTGTTTTTTATTTCTAATTTTCTCCCTCGCTAGTAGACTAAGATGGGGGTGGTTCTTGGTAGAGTTATATTTTGAGAAGGGTGTGAATTTTGACTGATGAGTTTGATGAAATAGGTGCTCGAGCATACTACATCCGACAATGTCTCCATAACTGGCCCGCGGAGAAATGTTTGACTATCCTCACGGAATTGAGGAAGGCGATGAAACCGGGGTATTCGAAGTTGTTTGTTCATGAGTTGATTGTTCCTGCCGTTGGGGCTTCTAAGTGGGTCGTTACGCAAGGTTAGTTGTTTTCCTTCTTTTTATCACTTCATCTTATATCTTTGTATGGGTTGGGTTTTACTCGGAATTGGAGAGGGAAATGGAAATGGAGATGGATGTAAACTGACTTGAATCGTCTAGATTTCAATATGATGACCCTATGCGCGACGATGGAACGAACGGAAGAGCAATGGAGGGAGATGTTGGAGAAAGCCGGTCTCAAAGTTATTAAGGTTTGTGAGGCTGCTGATGGGGTTTCGGAGGGTGTCATTGTTGCCGAGGTTTTATAGGGGGATCAGAAAGCACGACAGACAAGAATATGTCAATTTACAAGTTTGTGTGTAGATTCAATTAAGACTCGAAAGTATCCCCTCCCAAGTCTAAAGAATCATGATGTTGATAGATGACAAATCCATCCCTCCTTTAACTTCATCCATGCATGGTCTTGCCGTAAGCGAGCCAAGTGAGATGGTGTGGAGACGGTCTGAACGTGACTTCTACAGTACTTAACATCCCATCTCAGACCACAACTCACAATCCCAAATCAACCTCAAGTACTCATCCAGAATTCAACGCCCAATTTTTCGTCCCCAAACATAAAATCGCGAATGGTATCAAAGCCCCCACATCCAACCCCCACAAACCCTCCCGCTAAACACCCCTACCCAAACAAAACATCGCACATATATACAACCACCCCTCTCCCATCCGACCCTCATCCAACCTGCCACCCCCCCTTCCTCCCCATACAACTCCTACAATGCCCATAAAGCATCCCCGTCTTCAAATTGATATCAAAGCTCTCCTCGGGCAGAAACCGCTTATGCTTCGAGCACTTCTTATACCGCTTCCCATCCTCGCCGATCTGGAAGACGCCTAGGGGACTTGCTGTTCGTTGTGGGGTCGTGGACTCGAGGTTGGTGTTTCTTTGGTGTTTTCGTGGGGTGGTGGTTGGTGTGGGGATTGGTGAGGAGGGGAAAGGGTTGGGTGATGGGATTTGGGGGTTTGGATTGGGGCTTGGGCGGGGTCTTTGGTTTTGGTTTTGGTTTTGTGGGGAATTGAGATTGACAGGTTGGAAGAGGGGTTCGAGGGCTTCGATGACTTCGCTTCTGATGCTGGCGGAGGCTTTGATAGCTTCTCGATCGATTGGGAAGGGGAAGAGGTTGGGTGGTTGACTGGAAGGTGTTAGTTGACACTCGAACATCACAGGAAGAGATCGAAAGAAAGAAAGAAATCGCAAAGAAGGAAAGGGAAAACTAACACAGCCTCCTTATACACAACCTGATAAAGCGTATAGATATAATCTAAATGCCTCCGACACCTAAACTCCAACCCCCCACTAACCCTCACCAAACACTCCCCCTCCATCGCATTCCCCTGCGTCGCTCCCAACACCGGCGGCCATTGCACCCCATTCCCAGAAGGGATCTGTATCAATTCCGGCCCAAAGACGTCAGAAACCGCATACATATCCGTCCGGATCCAACTGCGGGAGCAGCGCGAGGCGAAGGTGCAGACGACGAAGATGAGTTCGTATGAGGACCAGGGGATGGGCTGCAAGACGGACTCGACGCGATCGGGGTTTTTGCCTACGGCGAATTGGCGGAAGGATTCGATGTCTTCTTTGTCGGGGAGCGAGGAGGGTGGAAGGGAGTGTTGGTGGAGTGTTAGGGTGGAGTTGTTGTCGCAGCACATTATTTTGGTTCCTGGGAGCTTGGAGAGGGTGGAGGCTCGTCGGCGCTTGGTGCTTGTTATGTTGGGGGTGGCGCGCGATTGGAGAGGGGTTATAGGTGGGAATTTTGCGTGCTGTTGGGGTTGTGGAGGTGGTGGAGAGGTCCCTTGGGGGATTTGGATGGGGGGTGTGCCCATGGTGTTTTGGTTGTTGAGGTGGTGTTGTGGGTGGTTTGTGAGGATGCGATGGAAATTTGGCGATGAGTGGAGATGGAGTTGGACGGAAAAGAAGGAACTGGAGATCGGGATGGAAAGGTGAATATTGACGCGTCTTAGCGAGGACAAAAGAACATCAGAGTGAAGGCTCCAATAAACGAGAGGATGACGACTTGGAAGTGAAGTGAGTTTCTCAAGTGTTATAGTGAAGAGCCACTAGCCCGCCTCGCCAAAGTCTTAGTGAAGCACCTAAGATTGGTAAAGAGCAAGCCTCTTCTTGAAGTGATGGATTATCACTCTATAGA
Organism: Hymenoscyphus fraxineus; assembly: GCA_900184765.1. Classification (NCBI taxonomy): domain Eukaryota; kingdom Fungi; phylum Ascomycota; class Leotiomycetes; order Helotiales; family Helotiaceae; genus Hymenoscyphus; species Hymenoscyphus fraxineus. The sequence goes on along the minus strand of LT855413.1, from coordinate 407,668 downwards.
CTTTGCGCTTCTAATGAATCTGGACTTATAAGTCAAGTGGTTCCACCTTATTCTGCCCATTCCACAGCTTTAATCATTATTGCTCTATACAATTCCTCCCAACACGCGTTTTGGAAAAGAAGACCAAATCATTCGCCTTTCACCAATGTTAATGGATAAGTAAATGACAACTCCAAAGTCCAAAGCCCAGTATCGTCATGTCTCTATTCACCAAACAAATTCTAGAAGCTCCTCAACAATACACCACCAATATGTAACGTCAAGGTGAACATCAAAGTGAGTCTGACATCTGACCTTCTTGTAAACCCCCCTTCCACAAATATTCCTCCCTCGGCCACACCAATCACCTCGTTAACCTCAATACCATTAACCACCTCCGAATACGCGTCCCGATACGCGTACTAAGTTTTCAAAGGCACTACAAAACATCTACTACCCATCCCCCCACCACCAAAATACATCCAAACTCCCTCCCCAGAAGATCTTACCAATCATGTCAACTGCAATTCCAGCACTGAAAGACTTCCAGTACAAGGCACAGATAAGGGCCTTGGTGGGTTATACTTCATTGCTCTAATGAAGTAGTTGGTACAATTAGGTAGTTAATTTTACCTTAGGATAAACGCTGTAGTAAAAGCGGTCTTAAAGTTTTAGCTACTATTTTTCTAAGGAAAGATAGAGATAAGAATATATAGTTAAATAAAATAAAGGTCTATTTTTATATTACACGTGAATAAAATGGAATAATTATACTATACCCCTAGAGAAAGAATAACATATAAGAGTTATTATACGAGTATAATACGTTAGTCTTTTATATATATAAATTAATATATCTTTATTCTCTAAATCTAGTTAGATAAACGTATTTAGAAAATTACTTCAGTAAATATATAAGTAGAAATCTACTTTGTCACATTTAAGTACACGCGTAAATAGCTAAACATGTATTAATTTCTTAATCTAATTAGTAGAAGAATATTCGCTTAGAACTTTGTAGTAAAAGTAAAAGATCAGGGGAGCGGTCTCCGTAACGTGACTTCTAAAAAAAGGACCCAGATATAAAGATACCTACCTACCTACTACTATAACAGACTACAACACACCTAACCAGCATTGCAAGATTCACATCGCCAGATTTAAGCTAGCCATAGCCTCCCTCCGCAATAGCCTCTAGTACCATCGACTTATACAGCGACGTGAGTAATTACCCAAGAGAGCACCTCCTTACTACTAATATCGAAATCCAGGGTCATAATACTAATACTATAGCTTATTAGTATAAATAATCAACAGTAGCTTAGTTAACATAATTAAGCTTATTATAAAGCCTCTTTATAAATTCCTTGTGGATGTTAATCTTGGATGGTCTAAATAGCGAGCGTCGTATATGGCTGATGGCTGCGTGTAATCGTCCAAAGTTGCTTTGAGTCTCTAGGAGATGGATCCTAGTCCTCTTCTGCGTTTGCTCCGTAGCCAGCAGCGACAGGGTAGGGAAATTATTTGTACTGGTACCCAGGTAATTGGAAATCTTGATATCTTGATATCTCTCATGTGACATGTTCCGCTCCACATGCAGCTGGCGAAATTTGACCTCTTGAACTTGGAATTAGACGAGAAGAGGCATAGTTTATATGGGGAGTATGGGATTAGATGTGTGTTAGATAGATAGTAGGGGATGGCTTTGATTGTGAATACTTCTATACTTAGTGGACTGTAGGGTAATGGAGGTGAATTACTAAATAGTTTTTTATGTCGGCTAACTTTGGTGGGTTTGAGTTGGTGCAAGAATTTAGTTGAAATGTATGACTTTGAGTGAGGTACGGGAACTATTAAATATGTCGTACCTAGAATGCGTTGTTGAAGAAGTTCTGTAGAGAAGAATCAGGTATGAATAAAATATATCTTGAAATATAGAGCGTGTGGAGTAAACGTAACGAACGACTGAAGAAGGCACTGCCACTGCCACCTCTAAGCGACAGTAGTGTGACTGTTACATGGCATATTTTCACCGCAGACCGATAAGTTTCGGTAGCATGCTGAATGCAACCGTCGGCCTAATTATGTGCAGATGTATAGAAGTTGATGGTGTTTTGTGATGTCGGGAGAAATTGGATGTCGTTGGTAAACAGCCCCTGTGAAGATCGAGGCATTGTTAGGAAGGTGCCGGTAGTGCCCCTGAAAATAGCGTAGCTGGTGGTAGCGCCTTACAAGGAAGTGAGTCAAGAAGTCCAGCGTTCTCGGCCTCCCACAACACCTGGGAATAGAAGGTGCCAAGGAAGCTTCTAGTGATGCACGTCAGCGGCAGCGGCCCTGAAGCTTGTGTAAGCTTCTTGGACTTTTGGGCCTAAGCTTCCTGACTCTTGGTGTGATGCAACTTTTCTACAACTGCCCCTCCATCACTTCGATGGCTTCACCAAGAAACACTCACGATGATATCTTCAGGAGTTGTCGGATGGAATTCACTGGAGATGGGCTGACGGTCTAGACGCGTGGGCGGGTCCAGGCGATCGCAAGCACCCGCATTTACGAAGTAGATATTGACCCCAATCCCGACGGGAATTTCCCTTCCACTCATGCTCACCCCACAGCTGTTACTGTCACCGTCAGCATGGGCTGTGCAAAAGGAAACGGAAGGATTGGGATATTTTCCGTTTCCTTCTCCTTCTCCTTCTCGAGTCTCGACTTTTTTGACACGAGCTTTCTTTGTTCCTCCCTCACTCTCTTACTGATGCTTCAACAACTCCTCTGACGGTTGTCAATGTCAACTATGCAATCTCATCCATCTACCAACCTGCATCACAACAGTTGCTGACCATTCACATCTATCCACGCCCACGGAACTGCGCTGCGCTGCACTGCGATCTGCGGCATCTGAATGAATACGAGGTCGCCTTGACCACTACTACTGTACTTCCTACTCACTTGCGCGCCATATATCCATATATGTAAACACCAGTCGCATCTTCAGCTCCTCCATCCTCTCTAAATATCCCTGAGGCCATCCAATCGAGATGTTGGCAACCTCCATAATGGCTCTACCAACTCCTCTCGTCACAACTTTGCTACTCTCCATCTTGTCGAGTTTAGTAAAGGCGCAAACGGATGATGGGAATGCATGCACATGTTTTCGAACAAACGGATCCTCTTCTGGATATTTCACCTCACATCGTTTCTTCGACTATCGAAATGTCGTTTCCAGTCAGGCAGTAGTCCCAGATGTCACTACTGTCCTGGATAGCACGACTCACTCCATGGCTTCTTCCGATTTCTTTACCACCGATTCTTGGACGAGCATGTGGACGGTACAGAATTGGACAAATAGTGATAGCAGGGCATCTAGTGATGCTAGTATTCTGATGGCCAACTCTCCGAGTAATGTGTACATTGGTATGAAATATTTTCAACTTTCCTTCTGACGGCCATCACTAAATATACTTCTGCAGAAAAAAGTAACGACACCGACCCCTCCTACTCCACCTACCTCACCCTCCGAACATCACGCCAAAAAGACTTCCAATCCGCCGCCGAAATCAACTCGGCCGAAAAGAACTTCCAATACCTCTCCGCCCGCTTCTACGCCCGCGTAATCGGATCTTCAGGCGCCTGCGCAGGAATGTTCACCTACCTCGCGCCAGAATCCGACAAGAAACCCTGGACCGTCCAAGAAGCCGACATAGAAATCCTCACCAACGGACCCAGAAATAAAGTTCAATACACAAACCAACCATCCGTCGATAAGAAGGGAAACGCCATCACGAAAGGCACGGTCAACGGCACGAACCCGGAGAACAGGGATTGGAGCCAATGGAATCTATATCGTTTAGATTGGATCCCCAAGCTATCGGAGTGGTATGTGAATGGACAGTCCGTAGCAAGCATCAAGTTCCAAGCACCCGTCGATCCAGCGGGACTCATGATTAACATGTGGTCCGATGGCGGGTCCTGGACGGGGAACATGAGTTTATACGACGAGGCGTATTTACAGATCCAATGGATGGAGGTAGTGTATAACACGAGTGGACCAGTGGAGGGGATCCGAAAAAGAAACGAGGCGGATGAGATAAACCACGCGGGACCGTTGGTCAAGAGGAAAGGGAAAGGGTGTAAAGTCGTTTGTGGGATCGATGAGCAGGTCGAGAAGACTGGGACGCCGGTGATTCTTATTAATAATACTGCTTCTGCGCCGGCGGGTTGGAAAGGGGAGGGTGTGGGGTGGATGGGGTGGATACCGCTGTTACTGGGTGCCGCTACTGTTTTTGGATTTTTTTGAGCTAAAATGGATGGGTTGGTTAATGGATGTAATGAGCGTTGTGTTTTGTAAGATTTATGTATGTATGTGGGAAGGTGGAGAAATGGATACCCATGGCAGGTCTTTTGAGAAGAAAACGCGGTTCGCTTAGACTCGTCTCGTTCGTCGGTGTTTTAATCGAATAAAAATAGTAATAGAAAGATGAAAGAATACATGCTTCGAGTAAGAGAAAGGAAGTACCTACCTACCTAGGGTCTCTTAATGGATTCTAGGTTTCTTGTTTCGATAATTTATATCTTATATATCACGAAATATATATAATATACTAATTTAAATAGAACTAACTACCTTAGTAGAATACTATTATAGATACTCTTACTAGATAAATACTTACCTTAGGTCTTTACTTATAAAAGATACCTCGCTAGTCACTTTTTAAGAAGTGTAATAATAAGGCAAGTTAGATTCTACATACAGTACGTACAGTATCTTTCTTAGATAATCCTCTCAAGATCCCGGTCCGTATATGTAAATGCAATGTAATGCACGCCACAAAATCACCAACCACAAACCCTCAACCAGAAATCTAGACATAGATCATCCTTCACCTTATCCCCATCCACCTACCACTTACTAACCGACTAACCGACAACTCCCTCACACCCCCTTAACTCNCCCCTCACCCCCTCCCCCACCGTACTCCCCCCAGCAAGTCTAAAATCATAAACCCACACCGTCCTCGCAAGCGCCACCCCAAGCTCCGCATACGCAAGACTCTTCCCAATACACCCCCTTGGACCGATGGAGAAAGGGCTATACGCACTTTTCGCTAGCGCGACGGCGTCAACGCCGGCTTCGTCTTCGATCCATCGCTCCGGGAGGAATTCGTAGGGTTGTGGGAAGTAGGAAGGGTTGTGGTGGAGTGCGTAGTGCGGTGTTCCTACGACGGTACCGGCGGGGATGGGACAGTTGTCGATGTTGAGGCCCGGTGTGAGGATTTCGCGGGGGAGGATACCGCCGACGGGAGGGGAGAGACGCATGCTTTCTTCCAGGACGGCGCGGAGGTATGTGCATTCTCCTAGTTCCTTGCCGGTGACGATATCTTCCACGTCCGCGAACTTAGTGCGGATTTCGTCCTCGAGTTTCCGGAGGACGTGGGGGTTGTGGGTGAGGTAGAAGAAAGAGGCTGCTAGGGCCGTGGATGTCGTGTCGCTTCCGGCGATGATGAGGAGGTTTGATTCTCCCCATAATTCGGGGGTGGTGAAGCCTTTCCCTGTCTCCGGGTCGACGGCGTTGAGGAGGTAGTAGAAGAAATCTTTTCGGTCGGTTTCGAGACCTAGCTTTTGGCGTGTGGCGGCGAGGGAGCGGCTGTAGGACATGTATTGCATGCGGAGATTGTAGATGTGGCTGAAGAGGAGCTTGTTGAGACCTAGGGTTTTGATGATGGGGTTTGTGCCGAGCTGTGTTTGGGTTAGTTAGTGATATGAGGGGGTGAGTGGTAGAGGGGGACTTACGATGAGATGCATATGTGCGGCATTCCCAATCAAGTCAATAACATGTCTATTCTCCTCCCGTTCCAACATCTCAAACGCCTGTCCAAAACATAAATCACCCATCACATCAAAAGTCAGATAATTACTCCAATCCGCCATATTCTGCACTTTACTCCACTCCCCCTTCTCCCCTCCACCTATTCCGTGCTCTTTCTCCCCCAACCGTCGCACAAATACCCTCACATTCTGCAAAATATACTTCTCCATATCCTTAATCGCGGCCTCGGAAAACGCATGCGAAAGCACCCGTCGCTTGCGCGCATGCTGCGTCTTGGAAATCGACGAGTGCGTGTTGAATGTATCTTTCGTGGGGGGGAAGACGGTGTAGAATTGGGATTTTTGGACCGGCGCGCGGTGGGTGTAGATTGTTTTTAGGGAGGTGTTGGTGTTGAAGGAGAGGGAGTTGGGGCCGTAGCGGAAGACGGGTCCTATGTTGGAGTTGTTAGATTGTGTTATGCTTTTGGGAGACATAGTGGGAGGGAGGGAGAGGGAGAGGAAGAGGTTTGGGGTAGGATGGACATACCGTATTTCTCATGGCAGCGGTGGAATTCTAGATGTCTGTCTCCGTGGTAGGCGTGGTAGACTGAATACCAATCCGTGAGTTTCGCCCAGAAGGGACCTGGGTATTTTGCGAGGGGGTGGAAGTAGACTCGATATATGGATAGGATGAGGAGCTGTGATGTATATCAGTACTTTGTACTCCCATTTCGTATCACTTGCAGAGGGATAGAGGATATACTCACAGAGACGAATGACACTCCCATACCCAAGACGACGACTGAGAAGAACATGCTCGCTAACGAGGTACTCTGTATATCAGAACGTAACATCGTGAAATACTTCCCAGAGCCCGTTCCCGAATCTAGGATTTCTTCGATTCCTCAAAGTCAGTGTTGTGTAAAGAAGAAGATACTCAAGCAGGTACCAAACTAGCACACCGGGTGGAAGTAGAAGTGTAGTACTACCCTCTAGTAAAGATAAGCCAGCCAGCCCATCCCACACTAACCACTTAAACCCTCAAGTCAGAAGTCACAAGTCACAAGTGAACTTCCCCATCCAGCTCACCCGACGACAACCTACGCCTACCTCCCTGTTCAAACGATTCTAACCCATAAAGTTCTATTGGCGACCCAAAGCGTGCGTGAATGCTTATGCGGCCTGTATCTTTGTCGTGCCCGCGGCTTTCTTAAGCCGTGTACAGCCGTGTGGTCAGGTGAGATTGGCCAATTGGTGGGCGTGCATTGGATGGATGGCGGGGTAATCGCGGAATTGAAACGTCTTTTGGTGGGGTGAATTTGAGGGGTTGGAGGTTAGACACGTGGGATGCTGGGTTGTTGCTGGAATGGAGGAGGGGAAGAGTAGTGAATGTTTTTGGAAGGGTTGGATTTAATGGAGTCTTACGTCTTTTCCTTCTGAAAAGTACGAGGCGGTACGAGGACGACGGTGAATCACATCACGTGATGTCAAGGGAATAACTTCAATAATAGTATTTGTATTTATACTTAAACTTTATCTTAGATTATATAACGAAGTAAGTACTTTGAAGCAACGATAGGGTACGTGGTAGTAAGATTAAGTTTTATATAGCTATTAGGTATTAAAACTATAGATATTAAAACTATAGATATTAAAACTATAGAATATTTTCTATAAATATTTAGTATATTACTAGATAGTATTTATTTACTTTTCTCTAAAGTAGTTAGTATAATTATAACTTCCTACTTTGAAATACAACTAATACTTACCGGATATCTAAGAATAGTATCTCTTTCTTATATATAGTTCTATTAGGGTAAAAATTATACTCTACTATATTAATAACAAGGTAAGCGCGTAGTTATAGTTTTTTCGAATATTATAGAAGTTACTAAAGTAATATTATATTCCGCTTAGGAAGCGATATTAACCAGGGTAGCCCTTAAATTCCAATTTATTATTTAACTATTACTATAAGTAGGAGTTATTAATCTAAATTAACTAAATTATAAAAGTTTAGTACTTTTTATTAGTCTTTACTTCGTTATCTAAGTCCTCTATACCTAAACAAAAGAGAGGCTATTTTAATATCTAGATAATAATATTTCGCTAGACTGAATTCGAGCATTACCATGCCCCTATTCTCGTCTTTTGTTCTAGGAGATATAGATTAATAAATAATAAGCGAGGGTAACGAGCACAGAAATATATGTAGATATGTATCCTTTCCAGACGCGAAAGGGGCGAAAAAATCGCACACTCCATAGTAGACATAAGTAGATGCGATAACTGTTAAAATAAAGATCAAATACTTTGAGTCACGGCCTGGTGAGCCATATAATCTTTCTTATAAAGAAAATATTACTAAAGTGAATCCATTTATTCTACTTTATTCAGGTGCACGTTTTCCTGGCCCCCCTGGTGCCTGGCGTTTAGAAAGGATATTGCGGCAGTGTTTACTTACTATATTCTATTCCTTATTCTACCTACTTATTCCACATCTCTTTACGGCACGTTACAGGCGTATTATGGAATAGATCATGATAGTACTGAGTGCTATAATAGTAACCCCAGTCCTGATAGTAGTACTGTTACAATAGTCTAGTTGACTCAGATTCTATTCCGGCCATGACCATACCACCGATGACTGGCAAATAGCCATCAGAACAAGTTATTATGGGGTCGGCTGATTGATCTCTGGCGCATGGTATTCAAGACAAGCCTCGTAGATTTAAGGGGAGTTACTTATTGAAGACTTGCAGTATTTCAATGGTGAGCTATAATTGTCTACCACGAGTATCGCGAGTAATAAGACGCAATAAGATAGAACGAAGACTAGCTCTGAGTGGCCACTCGCTTCGGGAAGGGAAGGGAGGTATTGTAAGGTAAATCGAGTTAGTCTAATTCTAAATGTAGAAGAAGGATAATTATAGCCAAAGAGCTCTGACTTAGGAGTATTAGGGATGGGTAGAGCCACTATATTTCGTAATAAAATGATTTACGGGCCATCATACACGGATCGTCGACACGATATCAAAAATTCGTCAGGAAAACGGATAAGAAAGATATCAAAGGCATCGAGTCCCAAGGCTTGTAGTTTGAACCTTGATGGCCAGGGGAAAGAAGGACGCGTAATAATTCAGAGAATCTGAGTATGCATAAAAAAAGAAAAAAAGATCGACGGGTAGACCGATAATTACTGAACATTACAAGTACTCTAATCAGCTTCAGGATTTTGTTCATGAGGAAGATCATTCTTGAACGCGGGAGCGGCCGAGAATATGACGTATGAAGCATCTAATCAAGCATATATAGGGTTGATTATCAATCTAGTACATGTTAAGCATATTCTGGCATTCACTCCCGTAGTAAATTACTAGGTGGCGTACCATGTTACTTCGTCCCAGGCGAAATAATTGTAGGTTTGCTAGGGTGGCTAAGGTCGCACCTACAATTATTTCGCCTGGGACGAAGTATATCATGAACCCACACTGTAGATAGCTTCTTTTTTCTCCTCCTTAGCAGTCAACAATTGATAATAAGCCACATCCAAGTCTCCTAGCGCGTTCAACAGTACACATAGTGAAAGAGGACAGATAATTGGCCTTAGCCCCAGGTGATGGCAGGTTCTGTCAATTTTAACTATTATACTAAGGGGAGGTGCTTGCTACTAGGAGATTATTATCAGAAATTGAACCAGACCTACTCGCTACTCCTCCTCGATAGAAGTATATTTTATAGCTTAGTAAAGGTAGGCCTCGACTATTTCAACAAAGGGGATAGTTGTACCTCTACCTACCTATTCCTTGAAGCGCCTCCTGGTTCTGGTTTCTTGTTTGTCTCGCTACTTATTAGAATTCATGGTCCTATGAAGCCTCTAATCTCTGCACAAAACTTGTCCAATACAGAAAATGTGAGAAAAGTAATTCTGTAGGAAACGATTATTTGTACGGGGGTTGGTCGCATAGGTAATAAGTTGGTCCTGGTCCAAATCAGTCCAAATTATGTAGAAAAGGAGCTACTTAGAAGTAAATACAGTCGTCTGCCACGATTGTTTTCGGTCATAGCGCACGCTATGGCATATATAAACAGGTCATAACTCGACAAATGAGGCAGACACAAGTTAGAAACAGTGTGATGTCTGTCGGGCTTACAGCGAAACCAACGATTCATATCGACTTCTACTGGATTTGTAACAAAAGAACCTTGAAGCTATTCGCAACCCTTCTAGAGAATAGTATTAGAATTACTTTGAGCACCAAAAATACTATAAGACGACGCAATTTACAGTTGTCATAACTTTTTTCCCGATGTCTTGCTGTAAGACAAAACCCCGCCATACGTTATGCGATCAATTTGAGTAAATGACACGATAGTATCCAAACATCCAAGTCTCAACCTGCTTTGCGATTTATCAGCATGCAAAGTCGGGAACGGGTCTAAATTTAGTTTATTTCATCGGAGAATACTTACGGCAACGCGTCCGAACTGTAACCAAGCTAGCCAAGCAACGGGTTCAAGAAGGCTTCGCCGTTATGGGTCTTTTTCGGGAAGAATTCGATCATCTTTTTCTCTCTGTAATTCCTTGGGATTTGGGGCTTAAACTTTTAAGTGGGTGTACAAGCCTTTGCTTCTTGGTACCGTAGGAAGTAAATCGACCTTATAAAAAATACTAGGGTGAGGTGGGTGGATATGCCCACAATTATCCATCGATTCCGACTGGCTCGTAGTAGTCTAAGGACATTGGTTGCTATGCGATTTCCTACGTGACTACGGTCGGAGAGATCCTGTGCATTGAAATAAGTGTAGATCTACACAAGAATCGATGGCTCGCGCAGACTTCGCAGACTCTGACTGGCTCGGAGTATGTGGGACATATCCACGCACCACATCCTAGCATTTTTTTTAAGGTCGGCCATCGAGTTTCGACGGTACGGACCGTACTTGGGTATTTTATGTTTCGCATTCATACCCGTAGTTTGGGCACTACAGTAGTGCAGTTTGTCCTTACTCCACCTTTAACTTACTCTTACTTAGGTAATACAAGTTCAAAAAGGTTCGTTTGAAGACTAGAAATGTTCCGCATTGTTATAATATAATCATTAGTACTCTAAGTAGATTAACAAAATATACTTGTTATAACGCGTTGCGTGGAAGTGATATGATAGACCAACTACAGAACCATTATTACCCAGTAGATTTGTCATCTGATAAACCAAGTGATTCGCATTAAGGGGAACGTGACTTCCGAGAGTTACCACAGCCATGGAGATAAATACGCTTGGTAGTCCCACTTGTGGAGCTAATATTTCCAAGTTTCCATACAAATCGCAAACAAACATGTGCTTAGCCTTCGAGTTTCTACACGCAAAAGGAAAATTAAGCAAAGGGGATAGCCAGTGGATGTTATTGCCGCCCCTTGTCATGCAGATCATATGTGAGAAAAGTCTATAACGCCTAGAGCTGAGCCTAATTCCCTGGTGTCGCTAAAAATCAGGGTGTGACATACTATTATCTTGCAGGGTGCGACTCCAAGCTGGCCCATTATATGGTTAAGAATAGGATGAATTATGTAAACATACTGTCACGATATATTCACGTGGTTTATCCACGTGACATTTCGGGCTATATATACGCCCGGAATCTACGTAGCAGACATACAATCATAATTATATACTACTACTCTTTTGTACTCGTTGTCGTCTACTTTTGCTACTGTTTCGTACCTTTCGTATCCCACCAAGTTATACCAACACATACATTCGTGCATTATTAACTTGTGTTTGACGGTACCTTAATTCTCTTACGGTTCATTGTTGTATCGAAGTCTATGGATGTTACAAATGAACAGGATGTTCAATACAATTCAGGGTTTAGACATACTAGAAGTATCTGATATTGAAGTCAAAAATAAGAACTGAAGTCGTAACTTTACAAGAAGGTTTTGGGATTTGTTCACGCGCTGCCTGACTGGGAATTCTGCCGCCTGTCACCGCCCGTTCTCTCGAAACTGATTAATTGGAGATCTTGCGGTCAAAACCTCGGATATGCGACCGTAGTAGATCTACGAAGTAGCATACAAAAAATGCTACTATTTCATCCCAGACATGTCACTTGAAATTGTAACTTTTACGGGGGGTTTTACCCTGTTCTCCACTAAAGCCACCCTAGCAAACCTACAATTAATAGGCCTGGGATGAAGTAGAATGGAGTCGATTATTTGGGAGACAGATCTCGCTAAACACTGCACGTACAGCTACAACGTAGTAGACTTAGTGAAAATGTTCTACAAACCTAAACCTAAACTCTTAGCCCTAACCCAAACCCTAGCCCTAACCCTAACCTCCCTAACCCGTGGGAAAAGTTCTAAGGCCTTAATAAAAGACTCTATACTATTGTTAAAATATGTTATATTATGATTTTTTAGGGCGGGTCTTAGTAATTGTAGCACCTGTGTAGCTAGTAGTAGGTTAGTGCGCTTAGAAAAGTGGGAGCCGGCATTCTCGGACCGCCGCTGACCACCCTAGACAGGCCATGAATTAAGCGAAATCTGTCTCCTATATAATCGATTCTAGTAGAATGTGTGGGTGGAGTAGTAGAAGTTAGCAAGAATAATTTTAGGCCCCTCAGAGAACAGCTTTTCTAAGGGTCGCTTGGAAGAAACCTTCGACAACCACAAGAAGCTCCCACTTATCGCAATCTTCTCCTAATGAGAAGATGGGCTTCTGCAGCCTCTATTTTACACTGCCCTACACTCTATCTACACACCCTAGCATCTTTGTAGAAATTCAATTCGCTATACTAATTTGACACTTACCAGACCTGCTAGAGGACTCTTTTCAAAAATAGCCGCAGCTTCGTACTAATACTCGCAAGTTCACTGCTTGCTTTAATCACGTTTATGAAGTATCTAGGAATAAAAACGGATCCCGCGCTCAAGGTTACCGGTCACGCCTTATTGGAATAAAAGTTGATAACACACACAGATTTGAGGAGTCTTGAGAAACATGCGCACGCCAAGTCCAGCCCACGGTAGAGATAAATACCAAGCTCTAAGGGTGGATAATAAGGGGTCGATTTTTGACACAGCTGCCTACATCTAGTAGAACTACCACCCAAATGGCCACAGAACCTATACATTTAGTATACTAAGTAACTAGGTGATTACGAACGACTTAGAGGCAACACGGCTAAATATCAAATTATAGTCATTCGTTATTGTTCATTCAAGTATACCTAAATATGGGTGTAGACTGAGGTTTTGATATGGTGGTCTGTGTTAAATATCGACCCCTAATTATCCACACTTAGAGCCAAGTCCTTGGACAAGAAACAAGGAAGTTTCCAAGGAGCATCCCTGAAAATCAAACTTACCTACGGAGTACCACAGGCACGGAACTTCGCGAAATATGCAGTACTACAGACGAGTATGGCACGTTCAAAATGAATATATAACAACCACAGGCTTCAGTCCAAAATTTTCTTCTCCATCCTTTTCACTTTCCTCTTTTCTGCTCTTTTTGCATTCTTCCTCTTCTTTTTTCACTTCACAACCCACACTCGTTTATAGTAACCTTTAACAAACCTTTTTTCTTTTTCGGAACAAAGCAGCAAATTATCTTTTCAAACGCAAAAATGCAGTTGCTCAACATTCCAACCGCTATTCTCCTCCTTGCTTCCGCTTTGTCGGTCACCTCTATTCCAGTTGGGTAAAGACTTCTAGCATCCGGTTGCACTCTACATTAGCTAACTTGAAACTAGAAGTGGAGATGTAGCGCTTCAAGCTCGGGATGTGCCAGTTGTCAACGTCGCCGACGGGCAAGAGTTCGCCGAGAACTACAGAAGAGAGGAGAATACTCTCGTAGCCCGACAGAAGAAGATACTCCCGGGCCTCGCTAAGATTATCGCAAAGCCAGTTGTTGCTCCTACTAAGTGGGTGGCCAGTGCCGTTCAGAAGGCGGCTGGCAAATCCAGATACTCCCGCCGGGACGTCCAGAACACCCTCGAAGCCCGACAGGGGAAGATACTCCCAGGCCTCGCTAAGATTATCACAAAGCCAGTTGTTGCTCCTACCAAGTGGGTTGCTAGTACTGTTAAGAAGGCGGCTGGCAAATCTAGATACTCCCGCCGGGACGTCCAGAACACCCTCGAAGCCCGACAAAGGAAGATACTCCCAGGCCTCGCTAAGATTATCACAAAGCCAGTTGTTGCTCCTACTAAGTGGGTGGCTAGTACTGTTAAGAAGGCGGCTGGCAAATCCAGATACTCTCGCCGTGACGTTGAGGACACTCTCGAAGCCCGCGATACCGAGACCGATGAGGACACGGAGGTAGCCAATGACGATGTCGACGACAGCGACGACAGCGATGCAGAAGACTCCGACGTCGAAGAGGATTTGGAAGAGTAAGCTCTCTGAAGCTTATTTGAACCAGAAGTTCTGGCAGGGGGAGGAAAGGGTAACGAGGTTCATCCACATCGATTTAAATCACTCGGTGCTTGAGGACGGGCCAGTTGAAGTTGCAGTCAATAGGGCTACGAAGGAGAACTCGCTCACTCGTGAGCATCCTCCGTTTCGTCAATGCCTGCTTGTTTTTGTTCTTTTGGGATAAATTAAAATATATACTGTTTTGTGAAGAAAATATATTTGGCTGCATGTGATATTTCTTCTGTAATAATTGGTTGGTCTAACGAATAGCATCTCCTAGTTGCTACAATACTATGCATTTAGCAGCTTTGCTGCAACTGAACAAAGCCTTTCGCCATAACTTTCTATCCCTTCCAGACGCCAAAGTGCCAATTGCAAGTACATGGTGCACTCCCAAGTGGACACGATAACTGGGCCAAGTTGAGGCTCAAATGCTTGGAACGGCTGCTTACAGCGCTATAAATGGGTGCCGTTAAAAGTTCGGTTTTTTTCTGGTTTTTCGACCCTCTGAAAAACGAACTCTCTGAAATACGTATTTAGCAACTACATAGCAACAACACATTTATATAGTACAAGCCCTAGCTAGAAAGATGCGCCTATAGCTATAATACTATCTGATGTCTTAGCTCTTTCATTAGTAAAGTGTTGCTAGTCTTATAAGTAGTTTACTAAAAAGGGTAAAAGTCGCTCAAGGACGCCTTGCGTGCCTCGGCGTACCTCGGCGTACCTAGGTGCACCTGTACGACGCAAAGTACGAAAAGTTAAAAAGTAGAAATCCTAATAAAACTTAAGAACAGCGTCTTAGAATTTAATAAAAAGTGGATGCATCTAAGCGGGTATCTATAAGGATTCTTAGAATCAACTTTTTATTATAATATATTATAGCGTTGTTGTATAGTTATTAAATACGTGTTTTAGAGAGTTCGTTTTTTAGAGGGTCGAAAAACCAGAAATAAACCGAACTTTTGACGGCACCCATTCATAGCGCTGTAATTGTATGGTGGCCGTTACCGACCCTCTGGCGCAAAATGGCTAAATCGCAAAATCGACTTTTAGCGATTTTACCTCTCCGAAGGACTAATTATTAATATATCGACGTAATAACATTTCGAAGGGTTTAGCTATTAGTATAGGATAAATATACGATCAGGGCTATCTAGTAATAATAGTTTTATTAATAATCGATCGTTATAGGTATAATAGTCGAGCGATTTACCTATTAGCGGGCGCTATCCCGCGTTTATATAGTAGGTTATATACCTATCTACTACTTAGGTACTAGGTAAAGTATTTATTATTATTATTAGAATAATAAGTAACTATAAATATTTAGAGGCTTTGTATTAAAGGTTTTCTTTTAAAGGGGTATNTATATATATATATATATATATATATATATAAGTTCTATATAATTAATAAACAAATACTTAATTAGATCTAATATATAAAATACTAGAACTGGTATTATTAGTAGTATTATAATAAAATAATTATTTAATATTATTAATTATTTACTATCTAATATAATAATAATTTTCTTATCTAGTTCTATAAAGTAGTAAATAATTATAATTAAAATACCTTATGTATATAGTTATTATAAGTTAAAATAATAATAACAGATTTCTAGATACCTATTAAGAAGTAATAAGTTAAATCTTAAAAGCCGACTTAGTAGTTAAGTAGTCTCGTAGTAGTTAAATTAAGTACGTGACCTAATTACGTAAGGCGGGCGGCTGTCTACGGGAACACCTAGTGGGAGTAAAACACCTGATTCAGGTACTCCTAAAACACCTGATTCAGGTGCTCCTAAAACACCGCGTATATAGTACGGGAACACCTGATGTATGTGTAAAATGGCCAAAAAACACCTGATTCAGGTGCTCCTATTTCGTGGGTTCAAATGCCCCTCTTACTCTATATTTATCTATCTACTAATCCGCCCTTCCTCTTTTTATCTTCTACACCATAATCTGGAAAAAGTATCAGAAACGGATCAAGATTAACATAGCAATTAATATGGATAGATAGTAAAAATACTCGGAAATAAGGGAATGAGGACTAGCGAGCGGGTTTGAAAGGTGGGGTTGGCAGGATTAGGACTCGCTAGAAGCGTGATAGTGCTAAGCGAGCTAGCAGAGACAACAAAAAGAAAACAGATCACAGCCAACATCCAACATTAGGTAACTAAAACTTTATAGAGTTGATAATGTTATGTGGAAATTCTAGGTAACGTTGACATAAAAGAGCGATGTTTCTCGACTTAAAAGAATTCGAAAGTGTAACACTGTAACGGGCATTCATTTCTATTTTATTAATTTCTAATAGTGAGATTGTCCATTTCGGCGATCTTATCTGATTCACTGAGCTCCTGTGGTGAAAGAGAAGAATTGATTTTCCTATCAGGACCTGGTTTGTATACTCCAACAGGGAGCTTGTTCTGTGCAATTTCCTCTGCTGTGTCTTTGGTAATGGTGACTTTAACGCCAGGAATAGCCCCTCTGTGTCGTGTTCTAACAATCCCTGCCGTGCAATATTCTGGATGCTTGTCATCCATACATTTCAGATATAACCCGTGGAACCTTTTCTCAAGTTCCGAAGACTCTGCCCTTAGTAACTTGTTACCTTTCGAATCCTGTGAAATAATTACCAGCATCTGGTTTTCGATTATATCGAGTGTTTCGTGAATGAATTCGCTGCAAGTGGTTCTACCGTTAAGGTCATCGAAGCACCATGAGTGAGTGAACACAAGATCCAGCACAACGGATGGGGAAAAGAACTTACGCGTTTCACTTCTTCTTTTACTCGAGCAATATATTGGTTCTTTGTGCGGAAATCCCCGCTTCGCGTGCCATTTTTGTTTGGAAACCCGTCACATCGACTGTCTTGAAACTCTTCGAGTCCGTTCTTGCCACTAATAAGCCAAGTAAACATCTCCAAGTATAGGCATCCTAGAGTCCAAACATCATACAAACGATTGATCTTGCCACCTTCAACATCACGTTCTGGGGCTCGGTACGAAGCAGGTACTTGCGGTACTTTGTCTTGTGGAATGTTCGACCTGCTAAACTTGCTGTTGAATGCCGTTAGGCCCATATCGGATATCACGAGGATACCCTGAGGATCATTCGGGGATGAGAATCGAAGGATGTTATCAGGTTTTATATCGCCATGTCTTCCATATTTATCAATATTTTTGCCATGGAGATATTTTGGAATAGGTATTGTTGCTAACGCTGACGAGAGACCCCAGCACTGTTTCGCAATCCACTGAACGGTTTCGTTGTCTACGTTCGGCTTTTCGACCTCCCAGTAGTCCTCGAGTGTCCCAAGAGCGTAAGGGAAGATGAGAAAGTAATGATCGTCCAAGATATATGTTGCCAGTAGAGTGACCAGGTGTTTGTGAACCAGGCCATTGAATCGTTGCAGCTGCTCCAGCTCGTTTCGAAAATATGTCCCGTTGTCGGTGCCTAATAGCCTATGTCTGTCAATCTTTTTACAGCTAATATATTCGAGGTCAGGCCACACAGCGAAACAATTATTGAAATTGCTTTGGCCACCCGGCGCGAAGGTAAACATATGAGGTCCGTTGCATTAGTGACTATGGTGTTCTTGCCCAGAACATTTTTGCGGTACGTAATGTTACGTTTCTCTCTGTGGGATATTGAGCTAATACCGGTACCTACCCAGAGTTTCTTTTCGATGACCTTTTTTGAATGGTCAAGTAATGCAGTTGTTTCCAGTTACATATGGATATATATTGTCGCTACGAATTTTTTTCACAGTTCTAATTGTAGGATCTTGGTGGTATTTGGTGGTTTATTGGCCATCTAAACCTCGAAAGGAGTTTGATAAAGATGAAATATCATTGAGTATGAATGAAAACACGGCCTTGGAGAAATTTGAAAGCTCGCGTAAGAAGATTTATACATCGCAAATGAATGTATAGGCTTATGTACAGAAGTTGACCAAACCCTGAAGCAGTATGAAAAACGGGATAAACGTAGACCATGTGCATCATGTATATCCCACTCATGATAGTATCGAAGTAATGCGGGAAAGCAAAGGCACGTTTCCGATTGTTGTACTCGTCGACAGAGTAGCCAGGGGTGTCGCCCTCAACGGGATCTGTATGTGCAGGAGGTAGTGGGTGGCCCTGGCGCGGTCTTCCCCCAGCTCTCTTCTCAGTTGCCGCCTATGCTTAAACCACTTGTCGCCCTGTTCCCCCAATCTTGAATTTTCCGCTGCTTGCTCTTTGCTCAATTGCCGCCTCTGCATGCTCCTCGGGCAAGTGTCGCATCTCGATGTTCGCGTAATCAGAGTGGACTTGAAGGCCATCGGCGGAAATGGGAGCAGCTTTTACAGAGAGAACAGAGGCGAGGAGAAAAATAGTAGTTTGGATATTAAGGAGTTGCATTTTTGCGGTTGGGAATAGACAGTTGGATTTCAGAGATGGTATTTGACTTGTCGCGTAATTTGAACAAAGGCTCAAAAGAATATGAAAATGATCACTTCTACAAAGTGCTTGACTACCTAAGGGAACTTATATAGGCAGGTATCTATCTAGGGGGGCAAGAAACAAGATTCGTCACGTGGTTAACTCTAAAACCAAATCACTGTAAGAGAGCGCATAAAACAAGTCTGCGACTACTGTCTCAAGACACAATAACGGTATTGGTGTAATACTACTTAGTAACTATGTTATGAAAACTCAAAACAAAGTTCCCCAAGACGACCAGGGTATCCACAGCAGATAATGCTTAACAGAAAGTAGAACGAACTCTTGACAAATTGATATAAAAGTATAGTCATTATGAAGCGAAAGGAAAATCGGGCCCAGTGCTGGTTTAAACCAAAAGACTAGTATTCTTGTAACACCAAGGATTCTCCAAACTGTCGATAAAAATTAATAAAGAAGTTCCGCCCTCTCGGCTCACAACACGTCAACCCAGTCTCAAGTTGTGTTGCAAGCTAACATCGAGAGCAGAACTACATTCGGGTTTCAGGTACAAGATGCGGTTTGAGTCGATGTATTAGATGCCATTCCAGAATTTCTGAAGTTTGAATGCGTAGAAATCCCCTGGCATTTGTCTAGTAAAACCTCCTAGGTTTCATTAGTTCTGTGATTACAACGCAACGTGACCAAGATGAGATAGAGGAGCAACATACGATATTGAATGGTTTTGATGAGATTATGTTGTAGACGTTATGCCTCATATTTTTCCTAGTGCCAGTTCAAGCACTTGACAATTAGAAAGAGAGGATTACCTCCACTCTGTATTGTGTGCGGTTTCCCAGAAGCGCTTCAAGCTCATTCTCAAGTCTTCCTCCTTCAACGGATGGCGAGCACGTATGAAAAATATGTTATGGCGCATCTAAACCGCGAATGATCAGAAGAAGTTGTGTGGAATTGTTGCGGCAAGCGCTATTAAAGAACCTCTACTTGGTAATGACCCCTTCCGAAATTTTTTATCTAGAATGTCGATGAGTTTTTCTCGATCAAGATCGCGCCCGTTGATGATTTGGCCGTTTCTCCTCAATGATCCCTTGGACGTGGTGACCTCTGGCTTTTTTGAGCTTCTTAACGATCAGTTATGATCATTGACATATGGCTATAAAATGAAAGCAAATGTGAAGTTTCTACTTACCTTATTCTTTCTTGTTCCTGTGCACACGAACAAGGACAGAAGAATCCCTTGCCCAGTCCGACTGAAGCTCAAGCAAGCCCAGAAACCCCGTTTCTTTCCGACGCCCGTGGAAGACCACGAGATAGAAGGAATCATGTTTGTCGAGCAGCATCACCAAGTCCCAGCCCGTCTATATACAGAACGTCAACCGTGAAATCCGGTAGTAGCAGTATCAGGACACAATGTTCTGGGCCTCCACCACCAAGCAAGAAAGTCGTTCATTTCGAAAATTCTCGATCACATTCTCGCGACTGTAGAAGGTTAACACACGAGAGCGGCAGAGCGGTCAACAATAGAAAAACGACTATCCATCACGAAGAAGAAGAGCGGAGAGATGCAAACACCGATGACAACTCAGCCCTCAGCTCGCCATTGGAAGTCACAGACAGCCCAATATGCACATTGCCACCGACTGCTCTTAGGCCATCAATACAAGAATCACCAGATCAGTCCATATGTTCCACAGAAAGACCTCACTTGTCCACCTCTAGGAGCTTCCTTGATTCCAATGAACCTACAGAATGTATTCCCATAAATGGTGTCCCAGTTGGTAGCATCCCGGTGGAAAACGGCGACATTGAGAAATTCAACGCTTGTAGTGACAACCCGATCGCAAATAGCAAAGGAAAGAAGGAACACTCGCCAGACCAGAAAGTCGAAGAGCCGCAGAAACACAAACGACAACTGACTAATAAGATCAAAAGATTTCTCTCTAAATTATCTTGCTTTGGCACGCATAATTAGAGACCTTATTCATTGCTTGTACAATATCCAATTCTTGTCTTTTTTTAATGTAAAATTATCATGCATTTTTATAGGTTCTTGTTTTTCTCTCAATCTTATATAGATTGATAAGAAGGGGCCTGAGGTCAATTCTTCTTGGCAATTACATTTGATATCCAGCAGACGACGTCTATTCTTTATAGTCATCTTGTAGCCGTTCGGATATAGAAATGAATACGTAGGTAATAAACTTCCGATGAATGAAGTCTCATGGATTTTCAGTTTTTCGATATTCAATATCCTAATAACTGGGTGATTCTTCCAAATTGTTCAGGTATTTTACTCTTTACTGTATATCAAATTGGTTTAGTGGGGTACCCAGCATGACCACTGAAAATACCGATCCACAGACATAACTTTATGATCTGAATCATTGCCGCGGTTGCATAAAATGAACTCGGTCATGCCCGCCCGGCTTATGAGCGGGAACCTCGGAGAGTCGGAGAAGACTGACTTGCTTGTAGATTGCGAGGAGTCATGTATATAATGAGATGCATTGTCTGCACAAGTGCGCAAAAGCTCATCGATTTATTCATTTTTCAAAGGTTTTATCTGTGACCCTCTTGAAAACGGTCCACTTTAAGCATACGATAGCCAAAGATCGCTTGTGCCTCCACGGTTAGGGGAGATAGGAACACACTGGCTAAGGAAATCAATTCAGTTACGTAGCACCGCAGGTATTGCACGGCTTTCATGTCAGTCACTAATTCCAAAGATTCAGGAGAAAATCTATTTTGAATTTCGTTCATCATTACACATTAAAAGATTCAAGCAGCCGCGCTAATGATATCGTCCGCGGCCTTCTCGCTAATCATATATACTGGAACTGCAACATAAAACCCGGGTATCTTTGGAAAAACACTGGCATCCACAACTCTCAGTCCCTCGGTCCCTCGAACTCTGAACTTCGAGTCCAAAACCGCCATGGGATCTCCATCTGCTCCAATCGGGCAAGTACAACTAGCATGGTGTCCCCAAGCCTCATCTCTCACAAAGTCTTTCAGTTTCTCACCAGTAACCTGGAGGCCGGGTGTGACTTCAGTAAAACCTCCCGCGAGAGGGATTATAGAGCTATAGATCTTTCGAGCAAACTCCATGCCTTCTACGACTGCCTGAACGTCTTTGTCACCATCGGTGGCGCTGTCAAAGGAGTTGAAGTTGATGAGAGGTGTATCACGAGGGTCGCTGGAAGCGAGCTTTACGGTACCGGCTGCGTTGCGAGAATGCGCTTTGAGAACCACCCAGGACCAATGTTGAGCATCTGCCGTCGAGAGTCCCGAGTAACCCGGAAAGTAGCCCGGAAAGTTAGCTGGGACACCAGCAACTAGAACGAAAAGTAAGCACAGTACATTACTTTCTATGTATGAATTGGCGAGATGATGTTGCTTTTCGGTAACTGGGCAGAGCGATCCGAAGGGGAGGAAATACATACTGAAAAGATCTGGATCACCGCTTGAAACGGCACTTTTCTTGACAAATCCGACCGAGAAGCCATTGGATCCATAGATTCCACGATCGCCACCATTTGCGCCGGACTTCCACTTTTCAAGACACGGATCCTTGAAAATTGTTAGCTGAGGACAGCTGTGGATTGTGCAACCGAAGACTTACCGGAGATGTGCGAAGGAAGGTGCAATCTTTTATCAAGGCAAAGTCACTGTCAGCTTTCGCAATAACGCTCGTCTCGTATCGATCTTGCATGTTAGTTCCAACACCCGGAAGATCAACAATAACAGGGATATTGAAGCTGGAGAGTTCAGCGGCTGGACCAATACCACTGAGCTTGAGTAACTGTGGTGTATTAAAAGCACCTGCTGACAAGATGACCTCGCGAGATGCAGTGGCACTTCCTGGAACACCTTCAGAGGCACTCCCTGATCGGGGATCCGCGCGATAGAGACTTTTTCCAACAAGGTATTCTACTCCTGTTGCTTTTGGTTTGGAGCCAGTTGTATCAAAAATGACTTTGGTAACCAAGGTCTCAAGTTGAAGGTCGAGTTGATACTTCCTGGACCCATCTGCGTTGACCGCGTTTATAGTCTCCAGCACGAATTCTCTTGGCCCATCTCGAACTCCATCCTTTATCGCAATTGGGACCTGATATAACCCTTCAGCGGCATCACGCCCTGGTGATTGAACGTTGATGTCTCGAAGTAAAATCTCTCCAACTCCCCCAATTGTTCCGATTATACCGCCCAAAATGCCTTTCCCCATTGCCGCGGCTGTTGCGATGATAAGCGAGAGGAGTTTGAAATCTTGGAGAACAAAGAGCACGTTCGTGATACCTACGGACAACCAGCCATTGTATCCATGGCCTGCGATTCCGTTGGGAAGGTA
The DNA here is from genome assembly GCA_900184765.1 of Hymenoscyphus fraxineus. Lineage (NCBI taxonomy): Eukaryota > Fungi > Ascomycota > Leotiomycetes > Helotiales > Helotiaceae > Hymenoscyphus > Hymenoscyphus fraxineus. The sequence continues at coordinate 384,652 of LT855413.1, read as the reverse complement.
CTCCGATTTTTCCATTCGTTGAAAGTATTTCCGCATTTCAGTTGGTGCCCAAGTATTATCTCCAGTAACGCTGGCGATATTTTTCCAATCACTATCGTGGGGATAAATGGTAATCAAAGCGTTGTGAGAACCACATCCACCAAGAGTTCCAGCACGAGGGTACAAAATTCCCAAGGGAGTCGATCCTGCTGGTGGGGTCAAGCCGACGTATTGGTCGCCCGATGGTGTCCGGTAGGTCATTTTGGAGTCTTGTTCTTGCTGGGTGACATTGCTGTAGTGATTGACGAAGTAGTCCCATCTCATTGCCTCCACTTCAGATGAAAGAGCAGAAAACGCTGGAACTTGATACTCTGTGAGTGCCCCTTGATCATCACCAGCATCTAGTAAGAGGACCTTATACCCCGCGATGGCTAGTCTTGCGGCCAATGGACCTCCTCCGGGACCAGAACCTACCACGACATAGTCATATGTCGTGGTTTGACGAGCTTGATTCGGACTACATAAAACTCAGAATTTTTTCTATAGCGAATGAGGCAGAACTTACAAGGCTGAAGCAGTTGCATACAATAAGCCAAAAACAGACAAAGACCAGTTGAAATACATCTTGAGAGATGGAGATTTTGGAAAATCTTGCCCCATCGAAGAGAGAGATTCATTTAAGTTATATACAAATTACCAAGATAAAATCCGCGGGGTATATCCTCATTCAGAATATTCTAGTGTCATTGACGGCGCAGCGATCGGCTGTATACTTACGCTTTAGGTAGTTGTTGTGCTCGTGTCGAATAGGAGCTGCCCAATTTGGACCCCTAGTGGGTATATTGTGCAAGTATGGGGTGGTACATGTGCTCAGGTGGCATCGCAATTCCGGTTAAATAATATATCCCCACACGCTATACGAACCTCCAACATCTCGATTATGCGCAATTCGATTGCCTGTGATCTATTACCAAGATCACACTGCTTATACGAGTACCATTACCAAAAAGGTATAATCTAGGATTGGGACATAAGCAATTACTTCGTTTTTTTTTCTCTTTCTTACAGCAATACCTCTTAAAAATTAGACAACCTTCGTGTATTCCCGAGACCTGCGAGTAAGGGGATTTCGAGGATTTGCGATGAGGGATTGAAAGGAGCCAGCTATTATTGTAACACCCTCGGTGAAGTACTGCGCCTAACAGGGTTCTGGGAATCTTCATCTTTGTACAACGATGAACTGAATGAGAGATTGTGCCCGAGGGTTGCCGAGGCATGTTTATATGTCTCCTTGGTTCCTGTTGATGTCATGGATAAGTAATTTGTCATTTGGTGGTTGCAAAGAGGTGACAGCTACCTCCCAGATTACTTCGAAGTAAATTAACTCCTTCCACATTATCTCTACCCATATCAAATAGGGTTTCAAGAACTCATGAACTAATGTTACAATTCCCGGCTCTTTCACGGGAGTCAGCCAGGAATACCCCACCTTTGTGAACTTCAGAAGTATTTCAAACTACGAAGTGAGATGCGCAGAGAGAGTGTGGACAGAACATTGCCGTATTTACGAAGTCGGCATGTAAGCAGGCAGAAAACATTATCCAAGTTGCGAACACCGTTGAACCCGGGACCAGGCAAGCCACGTACCACAAAATTATACTCACAACACACGTCCCTCTCATAGTTCTCCACAAGCTAGTGAGATGGCGAGATGTGCGGGAATCGATCCGATCGATAACGCACTTACCTGTACACTAACGTGATCTTTCAAAACGGGTGTATGCCCAGAATGATCATGATGCTAACCTGCACTTCAAGTGCTCATATACTCGGAAGGTCGCCGTTTAGCTGACAGGCAATTGAAGAATATCGTAATCGAGCTGATCCGATCAAAGAGGACCTTGGATGAGGACTGGTCGTATGTTCCCCAATGAGACTTCTGCAACCAAGCGGGCAATCTCCTTCGATTCTTGTCCGTTCGTAATTATTTGAATTGAAAGCGCTGGCAAATTCTTGTACCGCAGAGGAGGCAAAGAAGGAAGTGGTCTTTTCGGTCATGAACTATGCTAGGCTGTCACCATCGCATATATATACATGTTGAAGTCCTTGAAGGTGAAATTGAAGAAGATTTGGCCACAGAGTAAAGAAATGTATACGTATGTCGAGTTTTGACAACTTAGCTGATATCCTGCCATCTCAAGATTAGTGACTGGTGGTAGAGGGTCAATGTGCTTCGCTTAGACTTCGAACGGGGTCAATAGTGCATATGAGAAATCCAAAAATATGAGTTGGCTAGCTTTTAGCGATGGTAAGTCGTACAGCGGGTAGTTAAGCCATCCGATTTTCTAGGCGAATGCTTTGTCGAAACCAGTCGCAACGGCTCTTGTCGATTTAATACTCGCATCGGTAGACCAAATCAGAAGCTTAGGCAAATGAAAGCTTAGGGAACGAAGACTTTCGCCTTGATGTTTTCCCAGGGGAGGTAATTGTTGCAGATAAATAACGGAATGGCGTGGCGTCTCCGCCTCGGCCAGACTTTATGAACACTTGAGGTGCTGTTGCAACGCGAGTAAATAAGGTTATACTCAACGGAGATCAGCCTCTTCGGATGGATATCGGAATGGTCGGCTACGGGAGGTGATCAGGGAAGCAAAGCTGACAGGTGGGGATTCACGTTGCAACATGCCAACGTCTGCAGCCCTCAAGAGGCCGTGCGATAGAAGAGAATCCACCCCAGCTTACAGTACAGAAGTACTCCGTACGGCTTCGTACTGCTCCCATCTACTTCTATCAGACGGGAGGGGGTCAGACGCGCTCATGTGATCCAGCGCTTATGACAAGCGCAATGTTGCGAAGGGTATCCATCCCTCCAAGCCCTTCATCCTCAAACGTCGCTTTCTCGTCTTCCGTGCTCTTCACGCTGACCATCACACACCAGCTCATCATCGGCCTCATCTGATGCGGCTCTTTGGTTTCTGCTCTTTGGTGTTCGTTTTTTTTATTACAGCTACAGTACTGTACGCGTACTAGCAATTTCCCTCCCAAGTGGGCAGTGTTGCTCGTAGGGCTTGAGCACCCTTCTATTTTTGAGCTTGGCCCTGCGCCAGAATTCGCTTGCCCTTCGGTTAAATCATCACCATTCTGATCTGAGCAGCTATTTCGCAGTGCTTCGGTTCAATGGTTGATATAATGGTTTATACTGTTTTCTCTCTATATTCTCGATTCTGCTGTTGTTATACATTGCTGCACTGCACTTTCGGCCAAGTATTTGAGCGGAAAATCCCGCGTCCTTCCATGCATTGATATTTCACCCTTGGCACTTCCGGGTGAAACTGTCATCCCATTTTTTCTCGTCTCGCGCAAACTCTATTTTGCTTGCCAGTCACAATTGATCAATCTGGCACGGAGGCACCAGTAAGAAACCAGAGATTTGCCTGAGATGAGACAAATTTTGAAGTAGCAACCAAGTTGCATTCGGCCTTCAACGTCTGCAAGTGCCAGACGGGGGCCCTCTCCTACAGAGCCTCATCCTCGTCTAGTACTTGGAAGTACCTCATTGGCCAATGGCCACCCCTCCACCAAGCCCAACCCCTGGCTTTTACCGACTTTACACCAAAGGACAATAGCCGCAAAAGTACCATAAGATAAGATTCTCGGATCCGGCTGGTCATTACACTAGAAGTCCCCCCCCCCCCAGGGCGAAACAGGATTCTGTCCACGTTGATCAAGGCTCCCAAAACAGTCAAGCGTACTATGGCAAGGCCCCACTGAACTTCAATCGCCCGTCCCTTTGGTCACTCTCAACCTCATGCAGCATCCTTTATTGAAGTTTGCCTTTCCCACCTTTTGCCCTTTTTTCCTCACACCGGGATTGATTTCTGGCTGCCATTCGTTGATCATCCATTTTACTATATTCTTTTTTGTTTTCTTTTGTGATACTAGCTTTAATACTTGACGATGGTGTGTATAGGAGACTCGAGCGGTCAGAGAGAACGTTGCTAATGTACTAACAGACTTCGAACGAAAAACAATTTGTATCCCCCATCTCCCCGGCGGAGGTGGAGGCATACTACCCCGACGACAAGATTGTAATGGTTAGCCATGGACCGCCACCGTCATTTGTGACACCATCAACCGCGCCGTCGGATACATCGTCAAGTATGCTGCCTAGTACGCAAGGAACTCATTTATCACAAAAATACTACAACGAAACGAGGAGTTTCGAACCACCTACATATTCACAAGCACCGCTCCCGGAACGACCGAACCAACGACCATTTTACAAACGCCATATGCTGTGGCTGATAGGAATACTCCTTCTCATAATTATTACAGCCGGCATCGTAATTGGGATCCTAGTAGGAAGGTGGTCAGGCAAGAAGGGCGGCAGCGGACCGGCGAATGCTGAGATATTCAATAACACCAAAAGAAGTGTCGCCAGTTCCGGATTATTTCTGAATGACAAGACATGGAATATGCAAACCTACTGGCAGGATCCCAACGGAGATATCAGATATCAAATGAGTCTGGATGGAAAGAAGTTCGAAACACCAAGAAATACCAGTTTGATGATTAGACCGAAAGTTGGATCCCCCCTTTCCGCCACAGCAGAGACCGATCCTACAGGTGTTGTCTATGTAAGTCGCTAAGGACGTCTGATGAAAACTGTAGCACTAGGCTGACAAATGTGCTTAACAGCTCAGCGTATTTTATCTATCAGAGACTAACAAGATTACGATGTGTGTCATGGCCTGTGGAGCAGGAGCTTCCGTTTGTAGCACTTTCACCAATACTATTCTACCTACCGGAACCCCAGTGGCCAAATACAGTGGGCTAGCGGCCGTCACTGTTAGCAAGGCGCAAGATTGGAGGGTTTACTACCACGACGAGAATAACTTTTTATGTCAAATGGAAGGAAAGGCGTCGGGCTTTACCAAGGGTGAAATCATTGGGGCCCAGGCATTGAACAATTCGGCACTCGGAGCAGTCAATGTCAACACATCAACAAACAACATCGTTCTGTACTATATTGACCAAAAGAGTCAAATCCTGCATACACAGCAGTTCACCGAGGGCAAATGGACACTTGGTAGGCCAATATCCAAGCCATTAGACTCATTACGACTTTTAGCTAACAAGGTACAGGTTCACCTCTCTCAACAGCACGCGTAAAGTCATGGAACCCTCTCTCGGGAATTGGTGCCACCTACAGCTCGGGTCAAAACCAACTCCACGTCTATTATACCGGACTAGACAGTCTCATCTACGAATTCACCGGCTCGAACGCTTCATCTACCAAGACGAACTATTCCACTCAACCCTCCCCTCAAAGAGAATGGTCAGCTTCTGACATCGTTGGAGGAGCAGTCACGGCAGTAGGATGGGATTTCAACGTTCGAATTTTCCACCAGTCCCAGGGAGTTTTGATCGAAGGCGCTCAAACGAATAGTACATTCAGCCAGCTTACTGTAAACTTGACATAAAGAGGAGGCCGCACGACAGGCAAGATTGTAAGAATTGCAAATAAATGGGAGCGAACAGAGAACGGCATATCTAGGAGTTGGCGCTGTGTGGTTGACTGGAGTTATTATTCCGTATGTTATATATCACCCTATGTCAAATTATTTACGGGCACGAAATTCAACACTTATTAGACGAGCCTAAATTAATGATTTCTTTTTTTTCAATCCTTCTCTGAGATCCTGGAATCCAGCGTTTCATTTTACATCTTTCTGTTCATTGTTGATTGCTCTCACGTTAATACTACTTACCATTTCACAACTACCCCAGCCCTTGAAGTTAATGATTCTAACCGCATCTTAGTAGCGAACGGACTTAAGTCTAAGTTGAAAACATGGCTACTACAAACCCATGGCTTGTTTGTTTCACTGAATGGTTTCCGATAACGGGGTAAGATTGACAACTCCCTCTTCAGGACTTATTGGAAAACATACAACTGGAGAAAGACGGAACATTACTTGCTCTAATCACATTCCATGTTGCTCCTGTCTTTTGTGATTTTTTATTGTTGTCTGGTAATGCGAAGTACTTTCTGGTGGACGCGTCGAATGGTTTGATACCAGAGCTTACCAGGGCAAGAGTGTTAGAGCAATGTTCCCGGTCTGATAGTTAGGAGTGGTGTCTACTAGAGTTCGCGTGTATTAAATTGCTACTTTCGTCTTGTGGCTTTCGTAGTCTATATGTTTGTCCACTTATTGATCTTGAGTTTGTCAAAGTCCTATAAGACGGCGTGTGATTAAACATTAAGATGCCCCTCCGATGTCTCAGCACGGCCACGCTCCCTTTCTCCGTCGCGTTTGCCGAAGCTAGATCTCAAATTCGCCATTTTGCAAACACACAAGAGCCTAGCCTTGCGCCACACATATCCATTACCGGTAGTTCTAGACTCCATGTCTTGTGGACCCGGGTCTTCACATTATGTGGGGAGTTATGTAGTCCTCAGGTGAGATGCCCAACAGGTGATTTTCTACAATGTGCCAAGAACAGTGAGAACAGTTTCTGACACCGCGCAACAATGACATTCTCCAAGCTCATCCAAGGACGTTCCTCTCCTCCTCGCTATGCCGTTTTTAATGTAATCGCATGAATGCTTGCGAGGCAGTTCCTGGTCTACGGGGTTGTAGATGGTTTGGGGGGTTCGCTTAGAGTGAGCTTGAATGGTGGGGTTTATTCATGCTTGATGGGACGTTTATTCTTGGCATCAGTCTGGAATAAGAGAAATGACAGACTACACGTGGATTTATACATTCAAAAGCATATCTTCTTCACCTGATTCTTTTCTTTGGATGAATTGACGAATTGGTTTGATTCTGGATTCCTGGAACTTTGCCTAGCCTTTGGACCAACTGATTCCGTCTCGCCTGAAGTGAGTGAGTGCCTTGATATCTCCAGAGGGCCGTTCGTGAAGAGGCTTTCTGACTTCTCGTACTCGTTTGCTTGATTTCAAACAAACTTGGCTAGGCTAAGGGAAGTGAGAACACCAAGAAAGTCGGTCTTGTCTATATCATGTGATTAGAATCTGAGTTCAGTCCTACTCCGTAGGCTGTTTTCTTTTCTTAGCCCCATTACGATAATTCGTTCTCAATCTCTGCGCAAAAAGCGTACAGTTCGGATTCCCACAATTTTCAATGTCTCATCAAAACTTTCATACGTACTACCTTCATCCGACAAACTGGCTTCACCTTAGCACGTGTTTTTTTGTATTTTCCAACAACAGCTCATAAGTAGTACGGAGTACGAGTGCTTGAAAAGTCGATGTTTATCAATCAATGAAGTGCGTTGGTTGGATTGTTTTGCAGAAGGACATCACGCCTTTTTGCTGGCGTATTGTGAATATCGGAGCGGGGAGGTTTTTATCCACCCCCACTCTCTATCACGCGAATCATAGGCTTCAATTGTCGATTTATGTGCCTCTTGTGGTAATTCTCCATGCAAAAAATCGAAATAATTCCAAAAGCAGTCTCTGAATACAGCTCTAAGGTTTCTTTAACTTCTTGGTGGCTGTGTAATTACATGGGCTGTCAAAAATAACTCACCGTTCTCGATGATCTGATTAAGGTTCCAAATGACGAACTCAATCTCGCGTAGATTTCTGTGAGAGAGAAACTTTTCGTTCGTTTTGGAATTCCATATCACAATTCTTTTATACCCTACTCAGACACATGCGATCTATTGATATGCAATTCGTCGATGAGTATCAGTCATGAAGCCTCAGATCGGCAGCATTCTTACTGCTATTCTAGTATTGGCTAGGTCTTGCCTTGCAGACGCGCAATACAAGAGCAGACCTGATCTTTCACCTCCACGTCTGAACATCACAATACCGGCGACGTCAGAGGTCGAGTCAGGATTCATTTTCACGAGCCCGTATGGAAGCTCTCTACTTCCAACTGGCAAATCCGGTCCCGAACAGCCTGGAGCATATATTTTTACAGATGCAGGAGATCTCGTATGGTCAAGTCTCGGATACATCTCCGGTTTCGTAGCCAATTTTCAGGCTGGACAATACGAGGGTCAGGATGTCATCTACGCATTCCAGGGGATGATTGACTTATTACATGGGCATGGGTTTGGGCGACCCGTAATCCTAAGTCAGAAGTATGAACTTATCAATTATGTGACGGGCGGCAATCACAAGGTTTTGGACCTTCATGAGTTTACCATCGTTGATGGCAAAACGGCATTGGTGGAGATCTATCAGCAGACAGTGGCTGATCTCTCCGCGTTTGGCGCGAATGAGACTCAAAATTGGATTGTAGATGGCGTTATACAAGGTTGGTCTTTGCTCTATGACATTCTTAACAAAATAAGCTCAAGAGGCTAATCTTTAATAAGAACTGGATATCGCTACCGGAAAATTGATTTTTGAGTGGACGAGTTTGGACCACGTAGATCCGAAAGGCGAGTAAACAAAACGACACGTGAACATGAAGATGAGGCTAACAAGCCCTAATAGAAAGCTATTTCCCTCTAGATTCCGACTCTGGATACACATCCCGTACTGCATGGGACTACATTCACATTAACAGCGTCGACAAAAATGCACAAGGCGATTACCTTATTTCGGGTCGTCACACTTCAACCATTTACAAAATCTCCTCTAAAACTGGAGAAATACTGTGGAAACTCGGTGGAAAAGACTCAACCTTCACTCTCGGGGAAGGTGTATCCTTCGGATTTCAGCACGACGCACGATTTCGATCCCATTCAGAAGATGGACAAATCGAAATTATATCTTTTTTCGATAACTCGGCACGTTCCAACGGCCACCAAGGAGGAGGACTGGACAAAGTGAACGATTACTCTAGTGGCAAAATTGTGCAAATAAACCATACAGATAACACAGCTACACTCTTTCACTCTGTCGTACATCCTGACAAAGTTCTCGCCGCCTCGCAAGGAAACTTGCAATTCCTACCAAACGGCAATTCATTCGTCAATTGGGGACAGTCGGGATCGATCACAGAATTCAATTCTGAGGGCATTCCAGTCTTCAACGCTTATCTTGACTCTGGTGACCTCGGGTATGGAGTGCAGAGTTATAGAGGCTTCAGATACAATTGGACCGGCATCCCCACCGAGACCCCCGCAATCATATCATTAAAAGAGGGAAGCGATATAAACATATACGTCTCTTGGAATGGAGATACCGAGACGAAGAGTTGGCGATTCTATGGGATAAATTCAGAAACCGCTTCAGAGAGAGAAAAGAGGGCCTTTCTTGGTGAGGTAGAGAGGAAGTCTTTCGAGACTCGTTATACATTCAACGCTGCAGGAGTTAGTACGAACCTACCGATTGTGTTTGCAGAAGCTGTTGATGGAAGCGGGAAAGTGATCACGAAGACTGATTTAGTTTCTACAAAGATCAGTGTTCCAAGCAACTTGATGGTGGAAGAATTTGCCTATGATGGGTCGCAAAAGTTGCTCAACAGCTTTTAATAGAATAAATAGTTACTCTGGAAGGATATGAATTCATGGATTTTGCTCAGCAAACTGAAGCAGTGAAGGCCTAGTTGGATTTATCTGGCGGATTCATCCAGAAATCTCAATGAGGCTTGATACAAAAAAATGTCCTGCGACCTGCCGCTCTCGGAGGTTCCAATTGAAGGGAAAGGTTTTAGAGCCGGTAATAAGGGCAACTTTCAAGTGCGTCAAGAAGAGAGTTTTATCAACAGCTTCATAGACAGTTGTTGCCAGGGGTTTGAATAAACCAAAAAAAAAAAAAGGGAATAGAACCGATTGTAAGCCGCTTTGCCATCCATTGTCTGAAACCTACGATTTTTGGCTCTGCTGAAGCCTCTCGAAAATCCATAAAATTCTTGTGAACCAATTCGACTTTCTTCATTCTGCAATGCGCAATTCCAAGTTTTTCACCTGGTTCAGCACTTGAATAGAATCCTTATCCAAAATCTCCTTCTCTACCAAAAGCTCAATCACCTCCCTAGTCCACTCTTGACACCTCCTCCCCTTCCCATAACAATTAGCTTCAAATTCCCTCCCCATCTACGAGAAACAAACTCACAACCCCAGGATTCAGCGGCTCCCTACTAACACCCGGAACTTCAACCCGTTTAGACAACTTCTCCACTTCATTTCTTGGCTTCATATCCGTACTTGGTGTTCCGTCATCCCCCACCGTGTTGAACACAACCAACTTTTCATCAACCTGCCCAAGTAGATTCTTATTGAACTTCTCGCGGACGGCTGAGAGATCGTAGTTTCTTTTGAACTCTAAGCCGTACCCTGTGAAGGGCGTGCCGAGCACTTGGATGAGAGTTCCATTTTCTGGCTTTTGAAGGGTGGTGGGGATGAAGAGGGCCCAATGGGTTCGGGTGCCGTTTATTTTTGAGGCTCGAAATGGGAAGGAAAGAAGATATAGAGGGTAGGACATTTCTGGCGATTTTTGTTTTGGTTACGTCGCCGTTATGCGGTAGTCCTTGAGGTTTAATGCGTGATTTACAAGTACAGGATTTGTGATGTTGGAGAGTGTTGGTTTAGGCACCAATCACGGGTTTGAACCAATGAGGAGTATAAGAAGCTCAAATTCTATGCATATCCTGCTGTAAGTAGATTCGAGTCCTTGAGGGGAAGGTAAAAAAACGCATGGCGAGACCGATCTGGTGGTGAATAAAACTTTCTAAGATATTATAACAAGGCGCGTCAGGTGACTTGTAAATACATGATAGGTACCTTGAAGTCTATAGTCCCCATTGGTTCATTAGCCAGTCAAAAAGCCTCAGAAAGTTAAGCGAGGAAGGAGAGAAAGACGACGTGTTATTATTCACTCTCCAAACCGCTTAAAACTTCCTGGGATACGTTCGCTAATTGTAGAAAGATTAGGTGTAGCCTAGTAGAGAGCTCCCAAAGTTACATTCACTCACATAGACCTGCAGAGCGAAAGATTCAATTGTGAATAAAATAAAGATCAAGAGCTCCTGCCATTTCCATCCAGTTCATCGCTCAAGAAGACAAGCTTTTCTTCAAAGCACTCTCAAGCTCCTACAAACTAGACGCCCAAGTTCTCCGAAGAGAAAACCCCGCGAATCGTACAGTACATCCAAAGAACAAAGAAAGAACGAGCACGCAACACCAAAAACTCACCCAAAACAAGACCTCAACCACTAGTTCTCCACAAAAAAGATGTGCTACAAAGTCGGAGTCATCTATAACTGCACATGCCTCAGATTCCAGTCCACCTACGACGTATTCTGCCGCTACAACTTGGAAACCGATCCGCGACTTCAGAATATTACGAGATGTCCTCTTCAGCCATGGCATCCAGATTGGAAGCCCGTCACCAGACCCAAGGAAGGAGTTTGTGTAAAGTGTATTCCGCGGGGTCGACCGAAGCCGAGGGATAAGTAGAGGGGGGGGGGCTCTTCAGGTTGGGAATACTCGCTTAGGGGTTTTGTGAAGGAGACATGGATTTATGAAAGAAACCTGGATTCTGGAAGAGGCTGGCTTGTGGTTGAGGAATACTGGAGTCTGGATAGATGAACTCTATCATCAGGCCTAGGGAAGGAGAACTTGAGGCATAGTAAATTCCGCAGAAGATAAATGAGTATTCTTTTGCACGAAGTTTCTCCTCCATTGATCCCGTGGTTCGTACATTTATGCGGCCCAAGTAAATTACATATATAGATTGAATAATTGCGTTAAAAGCCTCCCAGTTTTCAAAACCACTCCATTCTAAGGCATACCATCAAAAACAAAATGACTTGATCACAATGCGCTCACGCTCGGGTCCACCAACCTCCTTGCTGATACTTATGACTTTTCGTGGACAAAACGCTTACCAATAACAATCACATCCATCCAGGCCATTTTCATGAAAATAATCTCCGAATAGTAGAGAAGTGGTTTCGTGTAAGCCAAGAGTTTTCAACGCAAAATGGGGCTTCTTGATAGTGCCAACTTGCCAAGAAACACGATCAAACAAGAGCGTGAATTCAACTCAGGTCTGATGATTTCTAGGCATTGAACAGGAAATAATAATTTCCTGGCCCCGAATAAAACATCAAAGATATTTTCCAGCTAGATTCTTACCAGAGTATTGGGTTCTTTAAGAGCCAAAAAAGCAAGCAAAAAGGAAATGGCNAGCAGGTATTCGCTGGTGGTCACCCACCCAACTACTAATCTGCCGATCTGAGGCTTGTGTATGGCAGAGCGGACGGGATGCCCAATTCTCCTCAGTCTATGGTCGTATGTGCTAGTTTGTGGCCTGTTTGGGGATCTGAATAATACGCAGGCTTGCAAAACCAGAAATTGGCTCTAGTGTGATGACCTATTATGCTTCCAATTGACATCGGGGTTTTCCATTCAGCAACTGGGACATACAACTTTAGCACATGATTTTCCGGAGTAGAAATTTCTAATGACGCTAAACAATAACCGTAGCCCTCGGAGAATAATACATCGTCAGTAAGTGCAAAGGCAAGAATGATTTGGGTGGATTACTAACCTGGATACTTCGTTAAAACAGTACTGTCCTTTTTTTTGGAGAAATTTGAACGACTGCGGTTTACGCAAACGCTACTAATTTTTATTATTCATTGGGTGCAAGCTTGCGTCACGAACTTAGACGGTGTAAGATCAAAGTTAATAGGAGCACAGTGCGAATCCTGAACTGATTAAGTAGCTGGGTGCAAAATAACCGCATTTCACTCGCTTCTCGGCAAGATCATGATGCTTATATATATCTTTCGGTAATATTCAGAGTGTTAAGTGTCGGAGCTAGGTAGTTGTTATTTTCAGGAATCTAACTTACTAATTAGTAATCCTATACTATAATTAATATATTTTTATCTCTTAGTACTAGAGTAACGTAGGTTAAATTTCTCGTGCCGAGACTTCTCTTGAACTTATATACTAAGGTTTATATCTCTATATACTAGTAATTTTTATTTTAAAGTAATTAATATTAGAGTAATAATCCCCTGTCGAATATACTAGCTGCTATAGACGTAACTTAAGATTTAAGTACCCTAACAGAGGGTATAAAGGCCTAGAGTTATAGCGTGCGAAACGTATAAGCGGAGTTGTCGCTTGAGCCTCGGTTGTTAGATAATAATGTAAATTAAGGATCCACGGTATGTACACGTTAGCTTGCATATAATAAAGTGGGATGATATTTGGGAAAGTTCTACGATATTTTCTGAGCGAACAGAGCCTTAAGTAAGCCTTTTTTTGTGAAATCCACAAATTCATTAGCTCGAAAGCAACTCTTCGGCGAAGTGAGTTGGTAACGGCGGAGTAAGATGGTAGACGACGGCGGCAAATCTGTCGTGTCAGTCTCTCTAAAGTATTACTGGTAACAGACGCGGCTCGGTATCACATCACCCGCTAGGTTGAAATTTGTATCTTCGTCCACCGCATCCCCGCAGCGGCTCCTGTTAGTGCCCACCCACAAACCAATTCCCGTCTGGGGTACGAAAGCGGGGAAGCCTGCATGACTGGGGTTGTTGATAGGTGCGGTTGAACGGTCACCCCGTTCTAACCGAGCTTAGCTTTGTTAAGAGTGGCAGGCCAAAAGCTTGTCAGATGGCAGGAAAAACACCGATTTGAAGACAGGAGCATTGCCCAGGAACCGAAATCCACTGGTTTTCGTATTGAGGAGAACCATCCAATCCTCGAAGACAACTCTTTAGAAATCCATTGTTTACATGGCTTTTGAGTTCTGCGGCCCGAAATGGTCTTCCCCTGTTGTTTTTAGTCATGTGGGTCTGTGCCACAATTTCCACCAATTCTCACCTCTGAGAGGATGAGAGGACGAGCAATCGGACCGTTGAGGATCACTTTAGAGAGTCATTTGCACCAGGGCTGAAGGTTGGTTGGAATGGGGTAACTGGGGAAATAGAATTCGCGGGGTTGGACGGAAAAATTGAAACTGGGGTAGCTCCCATGTTGGGCCCCGGTAGATGCATGCGGCGTATGCCCAAATCCTGACTACGGTCGATAATCGTAGCAAAAATGGGAGAGTACAAAAGGTGGCTGCCCTCCAAGTCATCTCTCTCCTCTCTTTCAGTCTTGTACTACACGTTATTCCTTCAGGCATACACCAGCCAAGATGAGTACGGCCGTCGATTCCAAGTCCTATGGGGAGGCCCCAGAGGTCGCCTACGGGGGAGCCCCAGAAGCAGAGCTCGGGAAAGCTCAAGTTGAACATGTCTACGACTTGGACGAGAAATCGAAGGCGGCAGATTATAAGGCGGATGCTATGGCGGCAGAGGACGCGGAGCATCAGATGGGGGTGCTGGAAGCAGTTCGAGCGAATCCTATGGCTTCTTTCTGGGCGTTCGTCATGTCTTGCACGATTGTAAGCTCTCCCCTTTATACTTTCCCTTGCTCGCGAATCTCAGGCGAGAACTCAATTTGTATCACAACATAAGCATAAGAGGGGATGATTCTTTTTAACACAAAATCTAGATTATGGAGTCTTACGATGTTTTCCTCATCGGAAACTTCGTCGCTTTACCCGCATTTATTGAAAGATACGGTGTCCCACTCCCCGGATCCCTTACCGGCGAAAAGGTTATCGAAACCAAATGGCAATCAGCTCTCCAAGTATCAGGGCAGCTTGGTGCACTGATTGGTGTTTTTCTTGCGGGGCCCTTGACTACCAGACTCGGTTATCGTTGGGCGACTTTGACAGGTCTCATGGCCTTGAACGCTTTCATCTTCATCTTTTACTTTGGAGATTCGCTGCCAGTCATCTTCGTGGCCCAACTTTTGGAGGGATTGCCATGGGGAATCTTCATTGCTAATGCTCCTGCATACTGTAGTGAGATTGTGCCTATAAGATTGCGAGCTCCAGCGACACAGATGCTACAAATGTTTTGGGCGATTGGTAGTATCATTGTAGGCGCCGTGACCTACGTCTATAATGATCGCAATGACTCCATGGCCTATAGGTATGTGCTAGTTTTATTTCATTTCCCGTAAACCCGATGCACACTACTTACGAATGAACCCATACAGAATCCCAATTGCACTTCAGTGGATGTTTCCAACCCCACTAGCTGTCCTCATCTTTTGCGCCCCCGAATCACCATGGTGGTTAGTCCGAAAGGGACGCCTTGAAGAGGCAGCACACGCAGTTGGACGTCTTGGAAGAAAGACGAAAACGAATACTCACGAGACAGTCGCCATGATGCGACGTGTTATTGAGCTAGAGACTTCCGAGAAAGAGCCTAGTCTCTTGGAGCTGTTCAAAGGCACTGACTTGTATCGGACTCTCATTGTGTGCTGTGTATACTTGGCACAAAACTTGACTGGTAACCTGATCGCCAACCAGGCGGTCTACTTTTTCAGACGTAAGTATCATCCTTTTCATCAGTATTATGCTTCACTCGATTGTGTGTGCTAATTGAATCATAGAGGCCGGTGTGAATGTCAATACCGCTTTCGCTCTAGGCCTCATTACCTCGGCTCTTCAAATGATCTTCGTCATGCTCTCCTGGATCCTCACCACCTACCTAGGACGCCGTACAATCTATCTCTACGGCTCAGCCATTAATGTTGCCTTCCTCGTCGCACTGGGAATAGCAGGCTCTGTTGGCACGTCTACCCAATCGTCTCTTGCACAGGCATCTTTGGGTCTTATTGTCTCCGTTCTGTTCACCTTAGGACCTGCGCCTGCATCCTGGGTCATCATTGGAGAAACCTCTGCTATCCGTCTTAGACCTCTAACGACGGGAATGGGACGTGCTGCATACTACATCGTTGAAATCCCTTGTATCTTCCTTGGAAGTTATATGCTTAACCCAACGGTAAACCTCTCCCTCCATGTCTTGCCACGATTAATTACTAACAATTTATGTGTAGGGTGGAAATCTTGGAGGAAAGTGTGGTTACGTCTGGGCTGGTACAGGTTTCGTTTGCTTGGTAATGGCATACTTCTACCTACCAGAGATGAAGGATCGCTCTTATCGTGAGATTGATATCTTGTTCAAGCGCAAAGTCCCGGCTCGCCAATGGAAGAAGACTATTGTCGATGTACAGGACGACGAGTAGATGCTGTACTCGTTGGAAAAGTAGTGGAAGAATATAAAGTTCCTTTACTTGTTTACTATATAATTAATAAAGTAGATGAACAGTTTGTATTATACAAATAGAAGTCTATTTATCTTGCTAAACATATTTTTCACCTTTGCACAAGTTTATGTAAGCATCAGAATTTGGGGAGTGATATTATAATATACTCGTATTTCCCGTAGTAAAAGTGTCCACCTAACTTATAGAAGTAGCGTATACTTCATCTCGAGAAACCCCCAGAAACAACAAGACTTAAACAAATACACTAACTTCGCCCTACAAAGATCTACATCATAGAATCCTACAAATCTTATAGTCTACTCCATTACCAAATTTTAGCTTCTCAATTACCAATTATCTAATCTCACTATATTACTACAGCTTTAAAATCGTAATTCCTTCTAACATCAAACATGCCAATTGCAAAACGCAACTTCCACGTTCACTAGTTTCATGATATGGATAGTAAGGGCTTATGTACTTGGAAAGAGGGTATATCTGGGTCCGAAACGGGGTTTCAACTACTATCATAGGCTGGGCACATGTGTAAAAGGCTCTGTGAATTGTGTGCCAGGAGGTCCTGGAAAGATTGGCGTGCAACCAGGCAATGCAAGACCTTTTTTTCTGTAGTTGTAGTCTTCCTACACCTTATACCATCCTCCTTTATTGGAAATGCGTTAGTAATATGTATCAAGGAGCAGCATTGGTTTAAAACTCAACAACAGTTAAGATCATTAGGCTCTCTGTAAATTACCTTCTGTAAGTATACACTTATCCCCCCCATCGACGCTTCATGAGTCTTTATATCTACCCTTTCCAGAATCCAGATAACGATGCGTACAACCTACAACCCAAGCCCACATAAAAATATCAAGGGGACCATACCCTAGCCTATAAGCACACCTAGAATTGACACAACTTAATCTCTCTTTATACTCTTCCTCTAGTAAATCAAATTATACAAAACCACCAAAAAAACATCATTTCAAAGTTAAATTACTCCCAAACCCAGTATAAACGTCTCAAACCCCCAAAACTGCTTTTTATACAGAGCTATAAAAGCTCACACGTAAACTTTTATGGAAAGACTAAAACTACTTCGAGTGTTGACAACAAGTGGGGCGCACTTGAGTGAGTCGCTAGTTCCGTGTTTGAACATACTCACATCAAGACTTTATCTCGAGGTAAATCATTGTGAATTATTTGGATACTACCTACCTTTATGAGATACTTCTCTCTTACGAAAGCTAACAGGACGGAAATTAGGATTTGACAGCAGCCATAAAAACGACAGCAAACTCTCTTGGTAACGTAGAAAATTCAGATTTGCTATCCTGTAAAGCAAGGACAAGAATTACAAGCCTCCAAGAACGTTCATCCATGTATATGAAGGAAGGGGTTTTACTGTTATTTTGATATCCTTCTCAACTTGTGGCGGGAACTGCCTTTCTCTTATTGTTTGACTTGACCTCCGGGCAACTCGTTTGCTGCGACAGAGGTCGTTGCTGGTACAGGTTGTATTTATAGGGATTGTGTGAACGGGTTAGAGGATACGAAAGTGAATGATTAAAAATTCTCGCTAGTTCCTTGAGGTTTAAGAATCACCAAAATTGAATACGTGCGCGGTTTGAGGTTGAAAAAGTAATTGGGACTTTTTCTTACTTGGAAAGGTTTGCGGCGTAGGGATGGAGTGAAACTAATTCTCTTTTCTGCTATGGATTTGATGAACTCCTTTTCTTCATGTTCTGTGATATTAGGGTTGTAAGGTCTCGAGGGCTTTGGAGCAGAAATAGAGAAGAGATGGAACAATGTAAAGAGCCAAATAAGGAGTCTGTGTTATTACTAACAGCGGAGAGTGGAAATAACTATTTCATTCAACCTTCCATATTCTAAGAACTAAACATAGACATAGGATGTGTTCCTTAATACAAACAAGACNCCACCCCTCCTCATCAGTAAGAACCACGACCACACCACAGCATGGGAGGAGGAACCGGCGTATGGTTTGGAAGTGTGTACCAAACCATAACATCCTCCCTCCAACCCCCTAACAAAACCCTACTCATTCCAAATAAACACTCCATCCCATCCTCACCTCCTTCAAACCCATAAACCCGCCAACTTATAGAAAGAAAGAAAGAAAGAAAGAAAATCGACAACAAGAATGAAAACCACAGCAAAGAGCTCAATGAAAGTTGGAAGTTCGGATTTCTGATATCGTAAGTTATACTGAGTTAAGTCCCGCTTCCTCGTAGTCTATGCCAAATCACCATCTCAGCCTCTCATAATACAAACCAATCGACTCGTTTCGTTTGCAAATGTAAAGCGCTAGCCCTTCTTGTAGTCTTTGCTCAATCGCCATTTTCCTTTCTGGTTCTGGTAAGCTTTAGTAACAACACCTGCTAATTTATATGAAGAACTGTGCTCCCTGGCCCTCCACACTTTCCTAGTGCCCTAATACATCCACTCTTGTTGACCCAGCCTTGTCGTCTTCACTAAAGAAGGTAGTGAAGTAACGAGAGTTGGTGCCAGACCTAAACCAAAGGCAAAATAATCGTATTTCAGCTTCACTTTTTGGTTGGGTATAGAGGAATTGCAAGGAGTTGTTATTTTGTACTTTAAAATCACTAGGTTGTTTTATTTACTTTCTAGGCGAGGGGTGTACTTTAATTAAAAACTACATAGCTTTTATTATTAATTTAGAAGACGAATAATTCGCTTGTGAGAATTGATCAAATAATACTGTCTATTCCATCATGCGTACTAATTGATCAAATGATCGTAGTATTGATCAATTAGACGAAATTACGGTTACAATAGCACAGATCAAGAATGAGGTATACATTAATTATTTTCTATGTAAAAAGAATTGGGTATTATTTCTCGTCCTTCCCATCAGATTAACACCTCCCTTAGCGCCCATAAATACAATGCTATCCCATTCCATCCCAGCGCATGCCAAAGTGAGAGGCATCCTCCCACTTTCTCCACAACGGTTTAACGCTAGATTCTTTTCAGCATGCTTGCCTGCTTGATTTTGTGGTCGTTGGGAAGATATCCCATCTAATCCCATCCCGTCCATTCCACTCTACTTCAAAAGTCTCCTCCCCTTAACCCTCACCCCAAACCGTTCCGTCCCACCTTGCTGCTGCAACTGAAAAAGTCCCAATTGCCCCGTCAACCCCCCTTCTCTAGCGAGCTTGTATCTCCGAAGAGCCTCGCGAAGATGATCTGGTAGAAGAGGACCCCGCCGCGTATCCACCTCCCTTGGTTCGCCATCTTCCTCCCGAGGTGGACTGGGAAGACCGTTGACTTGGTCTTCGCGCGTGTTTTCTAGCCATTGGTCTTGTACTCGTCGTGCGCCTTCGATGAGTTCCCCGGCGAAGATTTTGGCGATGGATTTCACGGCTCCTATGACGCTGGGATGTGAGGATTGAGATAGTGTTTGGTTGACGATCTGCAGTTGGTTAATTTCGAGTCCGAATTGAGTTTTAACTAAGTGGGAAGGAAAGGTAGATACATACTCTTCTAATCACAGCATCCGGCCATCGACAAGCTCTCCAAGCCTCATACCTTCGAAACTGCTCCGGATCCAGACTCCGCACCAGCAGCGCACGATGTTCCAATTCCCTAGCCTTCTCCTCTTTCGTCCCAGACGTAAGTTCCAAAGCCATGGTATGACTTCCGCCTCCACCCTCTTCCTCATCATCCAAACTTGCATTACTGGCCCGTCTCTTCTTGCCTGCCGCCGGCGCAGGAGTCCCCGATTTCCCATCCACCACCGAGGACTCGTCATTCGCGCCGCCTTTGGACTTCTTGCTGGGCTTCTTCTTCTTGGGCCGACTGCTTCCTGCGACGCTGCTGGAGACCATGGTATCGGCGCTGGGGGAGCGTGAGAATGCGGGTGAGCGTGAGGATTGCTCGGGAGGGAAAGAGGTTTGGCGGAGAGGATGCGCGGAGCTGGTGGATGTTGTAGAGATCATAGAAGCCTTGCGGCGTTTCATGGAAGGAGCGGACGAGGGCATATCTGATTGACGTCGTTTCGGTGGTTGAGGAAGTTGGGCGTGGGATGGGTAGGAGGGAGAGATGGCCGTATTATAACTGTAGGGAGGCGAGGCCATGGTTGATGGCGACCCGGAGGTGAGTTGGTGGATGCGATGCGATGCGGTAATGTTCCCTTGGCCTGGTGAATGTTTTTTGGGGGTTGATTGTGAAGGTCGCCTGGGCAATTTTATCTACGGAGGTACATACGAAGTATCAGTATTGTAGTGAATGCGATAGTAAGGTGAGTGTCACAAGTGCCCAGTGCCCAGGTGAGGATGGCAGATGAGGGATACAATTGGCTTGCGACAGACGAGGCTGAACGCTGTGCCAGCCTGCCAGGGGCTTGTAAGTGGTGGTGGTGGTGACCTATCAAAGCTGGCAATGGGCGCCTCAGGCGCGCCAAAGCCATTTCTCGGGGTCCAATTGGCAATCGCCCAATCCACGTCCTAAGGGTGAAAGCTTCCATTTGGGGTCTATTGGGTCATTGGGTCACTTAGTGACCTCTGACTGTACCTAGGTACCCGTGCTACCCCACTAGCGTCATCCGCAAGTACATTAATTTTTGGAACGAAAGGCTATTGTACTACTAATCGTACAACACCCTTTTTTGTGTCAGTCCGAATTTTCGGCCCTCGGAATTGTCTCCTCAACAATTCCTCTTCCAATGGTACATTTCACGAACCTGCCAACGAAAGGACCCATCGACGGGGAGGAGCACAATTTCGCCATCATGTCGAGCTCCAATTCTTCCGACGCAGACATCCCCAACGGCTCTAGCAAGCGAAGATCGGACGACGAGGGGTCGAAGAGCAGTAAGAAGAGGAAGAGAAAGTCGAAGGAGAAGAGCTCTAGGAAAACCAATGGCGTATCCAAGAGACGTCACAGTGTCAGCAAACCCGCGAGAGACCCCAGAGACGAGGCTTCACCGGCCTCAAAGGACGACGAGGACGAGGTGCGCTCACCAAGTCCAGTCATCGATTTCGATGGCTTGAGCAGACCAAGTATGACCATCTATTGTTTCATGCCTCAATGACATCATTTCTGATTTTGGGCACAGGTCTTGGGACGAGAGAAAGGAAAGAGGAGAACCCTGAACAAGCTGCGGCCCGTCTAAAGAAGCTATCTGGGGCAGTTCGAACCATTCTTGAATGCATTGGCGAGGATCCCGATCGAGAAGGTCTACTGGGCACACCCGAACGATATGCGAAAGCGATGCTCTACCTTACCAAAGGATATCAGGAGAATGTCAAGGATATTGTCAACGATGCCATTTTCCACGAAGGACACAATGAATTGGTCATCGTAAAGGATATCGAGGTGTTTAGCCTCTGCGAGCATCACATGGTCCCATTTACTGGAAAGGTGAGTTTTGAGTTTAGAATACCAAGGCGATAGCTCCTGCTGAACAATGACTCGTAGATGCACATAGGTTACATCCCCAATAAAGATGTCATCGGAATCTCGAAACTTCCCCGAATCGCAGATATGTTCTCTAGAAGACTACAGATTCAAGAACGACTTACGAAAGATGTTGCACATGCAGTCATGGAAATTCTCAAACCACAGGGAGTCGCAGTCGTGATGGAGTCGAGCCACCTATGTATGGTCATGCGGGGTGTGGAAAAGACAAGCGCAACGACAATCACAAGTTGCGTACTTGGTTGCATAGAGAAGAGGGTGAAGACTAGAAACGAATTCTTCAGTCTGGTGGGTCTCAATAGACGATAAACACGACGAGACATACAATCAGGGAAGCACTTTTTTGAATGAATGCATTAGAAGGCGTTTGGTATTAAATGGTAGGGTACTTTTGGGCTCCGCGGTCTTCAACACCATGCAGGTTCGGCGTTTTTATTTGGTCTTAACGCCATTTTATATTGATCTTTTACGAAGATGAGGAATTCGAATATCACTCACTAAATACGAAAAGAATTGAAGGAGTTGTCTATCTATTTTCAAAACTCTTTCATGCTATGATTGCGACCAAGCTCCAACAGTTCCAAGCTCTCTCCTCAATCCGCTCTCTACATCATTGACGACCTTCGCTACATCACTCAGAATTGATTCAGCAACCTCTTCTACACTGAAACCCGCATCGATAACGGTCATATCAGTTGATTCCTCCTCACCCCTGACAGTCAATCCAAGGAATTGCTCGCGAACTCTTTCCTGCATCTCTCTCTTCTCGTATTTCTCCTCTCCATACCCACCTCTCTTTTCTGCTTCTGCAGCACTTAAATCTAGGAATATTACTCGATCGGGACGTGGTAGACCGACTTCAGGAGAACGTGCCCAGTCTAGGGAAAGAGCGGGATTGTTTTTGGATGCGCTATATACCATTCCTGAGTAGTAATAGCGATCGCAAATGATGGTTGTCCCGAGGGAGATTTGTTGTTTGATGTAGGAGCTGGGAGGTGTTAATGTCGTAGCTAAGAAAAAGAGGCAGATCTAGTGGTTAGGAAGACATACGCTCTTTCCCATCTATTCGCAGAGAAGAGGAGGTGGATTGCGTGGTCATCCATTTCGGTGGTGTTTTCTAGGTAGCTGTTTATCATTTTTCCAATGGGTGTAGTTCGATCTGTAAATCTTGGTTCTTAGCATACACTGAGGCAATTTATCATAAATCCCTGATCAATTGGACCGTCATTCAAAATAGAAAATTCATGTACCTGGAAATCTGAGCGCCTTGACATTATGTCCCTGCGTGTAGAGTGTATCACATAGCTTCTGAACCTGTGTCGTCTTTCCCGCTCTGTCCAACCCCTCTATCACAATGAATGCCCCTCTAGACACCGGTGAGCTGGGCTCTCGGTGTGGATACGCTTCAGAGATTGCCATGTTTGATATTTGAAAGTGTGTTTTGGGGATTCAATTGGAGATTGTTGGAGTATATTGGGTTGCTGGTCCTGAGGTGGTGAATTAGAAAAGTGGTACGGAATTCGCGTTCGTGGGGTGGGAGACGCGACTTGGGTGAAGTTGTACTTTTGCCAAGCCAGCGTCATTTGGCCTTCCGCCCCGGAGCTCTATACAAATATCTTGCGACCAGCACGGTTTATACCTATTACAGTACCCTCTCTTGAACTTTGACGATTTTTACGACTGAATATCTGGATATTCTGCCTGCGATACTCATCTACTGGACTCACGGTCACCAGCGCTTTCTCTGTCTCTTCGTTGTCACCAACTCCGACCTCCTCTGTATGCGCCCATCACAGTAATATAGAACGAAGCTTCCTGAACCTTCCCACGCCCTGTTCAGAATTGCGCAGAATCAACTACCACATCGGCCCTCACAGCCAGCTTCATAAGCCTTCGCCATGGCAGCGACGGAACAGAAGCTGGTCTGGAATCCAGACAACATTCGAGACATCGCCGAGTCAGTGGGAATAGCACAGTTGAATGAGGATGCCGTACGATCGCTATCAGCAGAGGTTGAATACCGAGTAGGACAAGTCATCACAGAGGCTATGCGAGTGATGCATCAGGGAAAGAGAACGGTTTTGGGAACTCAGGATATATCACAGGCGCTGAAGGTCTTGGATGTGGAGCCATTATATGGTTACGAGTCTACACGACCTTTGAGATTTGGAGAGGCTTCTTTGGGTCCGGGTCAACCTCTGTTCTATATTGAGGATGAGGAAGTGGATTTTGAGAAGCTGATAAATGCACCTTTGCCAAAGGTACCGAGGGATATGTCGATTACTGGTATGTTATTCTAATATCTAATGATGAACGTTGCTAACTATAAGCAGCACATTGGCTTGCCATCGAAGGAGTTCAACCTTCAATACCTCAGAACCCAACAACAGCGGAGGCAAGAGCTTCAGAATTAGTACCAAAAGGACCTGGCGCAAACCCAGCTCTGGCAGCGCTGGCAGGAATCGACAATGTAGCATTCAAACCCCTCGTCAAGCACGTCGTCTCAAAAGAACTCATCCTCTTCTTCGACAAAATCCGTCAAGCAATTCTCGATGAAGACCCCGACCCAGACGTCGCAACCCTCCGCGCAGCAGCTCTGGAAAGCGTCCGTTCAGATCCAGGTCTCCACCAACTAGTCCCCTACTTTGTAGAATTCGTAGCGGAAAAGATCACGCATTGCAGCAACAATCTCTTCATCCTGCGTCGAATGATGGAACTCATCAGCGCAATAATCGACAACAAAACTCTCTTCATCGCACCATATGTCATCTCCCTCTGTCCCACCATCCTCACCTGTCTCACAGCACGCCATCTCGGCCCTGAAGGCCAGAATCTCGAGACATTAAAAGACCAATTCCAATTACGTGATTTGGCTGCTTCCCTAATTGGCAAAATCTCCCACAAATACGCGGAAACCAGCGTCCAGCTACGACCTCGTCTCACCAGAACATGTCTCAAATACTTCCTCGACCCCAAACACACTCTCGGCGGACACTACGGCGCCATCTCCGCTCTCCGCACCATCGGTGGTCCGGAAGTGATTCGTGCCATCCTGCTCCCTAACATCAAACCCTTCTCAGAGCACGTCATCGCAAAAGCTATTCAAGAAAGAGGAGCCGGAGATGAGAGTGTGAATATGGTCCTCGCGGCACTCGTCAAGGCTGTTGCTTGTCTGGGCGAAGGGAGCAAGGAAAGCTTCCTCACGAATGGG
>LT855413.1:336892-358985 GCA_900184765.1 Hymenoscyphus fraxineus | reverse complement strand
GGGATGTGGATACGGGGGTTGGGTTGAGGGGGTTGGGTTGAGGGAAGAGGGAGAGGGTTGAGGGGGTAGGAGGTAGGTTGGAGGTTGGGGGTTGTAACGGGGGTTGGTGGATTATTTGTTTTAAATAGGTCATATATGGGGATGGGGATTACTTTGCTACCGTAGTATTTTGTGTATGTTTTCGGGCGGGGAAGAGTTAGATCTATTACTAATATTAAAACAGATGGAGCGAGTGTACTAGTAGCTAAGTGAAAAGTACCTATAAGTTGCTGAGAGGATATTCCGAGGAGTGATCTTGAGACTTGAGACTTGCATAGGGAATATAGGGAATATAGTGAGAACAGTGGTTGAAATACTATATACAGTATATATAGAAACGAAATAGATTGTTAATGTACAGTACATTGTATATGTATCTAGAAGTTGGGTTAGGTTAGGTTAGTTTGTGAAAATGTAATTGGGAATTTGGGGAGGATGTGTGTTTTCTGCAGAGGGGGGGGGGNTTAGTAGGTCTGAGTGGGGTTTGAGTGTGGAATGGATGGGATGGGATGGAATGGATGGATTTGGTGGGTTTGTGGTTTGTAGTATAATAAAAGGGGGGGGGGAGGAGGTTATATACTAGGCTTCTGCTCAGACCTCGCGCTTGTTGGAGGTGTTAATGGGAATTTAGGAATTTTTTAAAATGTTGTAAGGAAAGGAAAGGAAGTTAAGATCTAAGGGTAGTGAGTTGGCTCTTGGGGAGGGGAGTGGAAATCGTGATAAAGTTGTTGTAATTGAAGAAAATCTATTAGAGAATTCATACATATACTAGGCTATATAAACCAGTCTACTTCTCGAAGTAGCCCCCTTAGCGTTTAGTATTAATACAATTCTGGGGAATATACTCGTATAGAATTCTATTCTATATAGGACGTTCTAGACCTACCTTAAAATAGAATTAAGTATTCTAGAGAAGAGGCCTCTAGAATTTTAGAATTCTAGAGGATATAGTTATATTACATTAACTACTTAAGTAATAAGAGAGCTTCGTTTAAAAGACCTTAACTAAGTATTATATAAAATTAAAAGTACGTGATAACTTATCTATAAGTTAAGTAGGTAAGCTGAAATACTATAATCTACCCTCCTAAATGCCTTATATATGTATACGTATAGTTAAGATACGCTAAGACTAGTTCTAAGTCTTCTACTAGTTAGGAGGAGCGGAATAACCTGTGGACTACTTTATAGGTCATATAATAAGTTCTATTCTGGAATTCTATGATTCTGCTATGTAATATAGTATATTCCAAAGGGGATTCTAAATAGAACGGAATATTCTAAAAAGGGGTTCTGGAATAGAAAGGAATTCTAATTTCCAAATGCCGAACGCTAATCCCGCTTGACAGTCACCTATATAAGACTCTTTTAGTTATTCTGCAACTCTCGGCATTTCACACACATAATCTTTTTAGTAGGGTATAAATTGAGGCGTCTTACATGTCTTACGAGAGGAAGCGTATTTATGGTGGATATGCGAGCGAGAATTGTGAGTCTGAGATTTGTCAGATTTGTAAGATTGTGGTGCTCGTGGTCCTTGTCTTGGTTTTAGTCATCGGGGTTGTAGGCTTAGATGGGGAGTCAGATTTGAGAACTTCTGCAGGTTGTTTGGTTTTGTGCAGTTGTTATGGTTTGTTTGTTGCTGGGATTGTGGGGGATTGTAACGAAGTAGGGAATATCGAGTTAGAGGAAGTGTTGATACATGGTGGGAAAGAAATTCACTATGGAGGCTCACTCTGGTTAGGACCAGAAATGAAACTAGGAGGAATGCTAAACACTATCGTCAGCTTTGTTCATAGATTAAGGCGGTGTTATCACCGATGTCGTATCGGAGAGGTCTCCGAAAAGTTTCATGTTAGATTAGTATGTACTTGTAGAGACGAATCAATATACCAGCAAGCGAGCCAAGCTAAATCTAAGCTTTACCTGTAATACCACCAACCATTCTTCCTAAATCGACGCATGCAAAACCCACTCGTAGATATACGGAAAGAGGATACCGCTTGTGGCTTCATTACTACACTAGCCCATCTTCGACAGTCAACATCACTCCCCAGGTACGGAACCCCATTATCTCCGATTCGTTGGGTAAACTGACGGGCTTATCACTTGCATGTACTGTACTGTACAACACCACCCACCTTATCTCGGGATGTGCTACATTGCACCACCTGTTAATCTAGCAATGCCATTTAAATCCCGGGTACATTTATATATTTTGTAATCCCCACTGTAAGATTATTTACCACCCTCTCCACTCTCCCCTCCCCCTCAGTCCGCCATCCACCATGGCAACAACAGTAACCCACACAATCGACGAAGCAAAGCTGCACATAACATCCGTCTTCCAACAGAGCTCAGGCGACCACGCAATCATCGACCACATCGCCGACAGCGACGAAGAAATCCTCGTCGCGTTAGGATACAAACAAGAATTCAAGCGGGATTTCTCGATATGGTCTTCCTTTTCCGTTTCGTTCGCTTGCTTGGGGCTTTTACCGTCAATAGCTTCGACGCTGGTTTATAACCTGGGGTATATTGGGTTGAGTGGCTCGGTTTGGGGGTGGTTGGTTGCGGCGCTGTTTATTCAGTGTGTTGCGTTGGCGATGGCGGAGCTTTGTAGTAGTATGCCGACGGCCGGGGGGTTGTATTATGCTTCTTCTGTTTTGGCGCCGGAAGGTTGGTGGTGCTTTTTTTTTCTTGAGTTTGGGAGGATTTGGGGTTTCTTTGGATATCTGTCATTGGGAATGGGATATCATATGACTAACTCGTTGATCAGGTTGGGGGCCTCTATGTTCATGGGCGAGTCATTTTCCTATCTGTACATGGTAAAAGAGCTAATATCTCCAAAGATAACAGGATGGTCCAACTTTCTCGGTCTCCTGACAGGCCCTCCGTCGGTTAATTATACTCTTTCCCTCATGGTCCTCACAGGAGTGCAGATTTCGGATTCCTCCTACACAATTCAAACTTGGCATGTCTACCTCCTTTTCCTGTCAATCCTCATTCTCCAAGGATGCATCGCGATGAGCAATACCAAGTTCCTTGGGAGAATCAATATGTTCGGTGCGATTGTCAATCTGGTTATGGTTTTTGTCTTCATCATCTGGATGCCGGTTGGAGCGATCAATACACCAAAGACGAATAGTAATCGCGAGGTGTGGGTAGATGGGTTCACTAATGGAACGGAATGGCCGGATGGATTTGCGTTTTTGATGGGGTTCTTGAGTGTTATTGTGAGTTTGATTGTCTTGAGTTTACCAAGGGTAAATGCCAAATGCTGATTATCGACAGTGGACAATTGCTGGATTCGAGTGAGTTTATTCGCCTGCATCAAGAGGTGATACCTAACCTACATCAGTGCACCTTTTCATCTTTCTGAGGAATGCTCGAACGCCAATGTAGCCGGTCCTCGCGCTATTGTTCTCACGGCCCAAATGGGGTTGTATCTTGGTTGGGCGATAATTTTGGTGATTGCATATACCGCAAAGGATATTGGAGAAATTGTCGCTGGACCTTATGGTCAGCCAATGGTATGTAGCATCCACCAATTACGAAGGAATTTGGGAGCTGATGTTAAGATAGGGAAGTTTATGTCTGCAAGTTCTGGGACCAAAAGCTGGACTTGCTATGTTCTCGCTTAATATGTTTGCCCAGTTCTTTACTGGTCAAGGGTGTGTTACCATTTCGATACTTGCATCAAAATTTCCATCATGTTGAAAGGGAAGAGAAAAGTACTGATAACTCGAAACATCCAGTATACTCGTCAGCGCATCACGCGTCACATTCGCATACTCACGAGACGACGCACTCCCCTTCTCCCGGTGGTTAAAACAAGTAAACAGCCGCACAAAAACCCCAGTCAACGCAGTCTGGTTTGTCCTCTTCATCAGCGCACTCCTCGGTCTCCTGGGCTTCGCAAGCCCCGTCGCAATCGGAGCAGTCTTCTCCATCGGCGCCATCGCACAATACATCGCCTTCATCTTTCCCATCGCGCTCAAACTCTTCGTCGTAGGCGATAGATTTCGACCTGGTAAAACCCACCCCCTCCCTTATTCATGAGTTTCGCTAAGTTATACCCTCGTTTAGGACCATGGCATCTCGGCCGCTTTTCAAAACCGGTGGGGGGGATAGCATGTGCGTTTGTTGCGCTGATGATTCCTATTCTGTGTTTTCCCTCGGTGAAAGGGGGGGATCTGGATCGCTTGAATATGAATTATGCGTGTTTGATATATGGGGGATCGATGTTTTTGGCGATGGTTTGGTATGCGGTGGATGCTAGGAAGTGGTTTAAGGGCCCGAGGATTAATGTGCAGCATTTGATGGATAATAGAGCGGTGGAGAAAAGGGAGAATGGGGGATTAGATGGGGAGAGGAAATTAGAGTGAGTCGTGCGTGGCGCTTTATGTGGTGTAGATAAGTATGTCGTCATTTTGAAAGGTATTTGTAACACCAAATGAAGTGGACATAATTAGAGGAGTGTTTTGGATAATTCGGAGCTCTTCATTGCTTCCATTATCGTGTGGCCAGTCTTGCCAGTGCTTCGATAATTTCGCTTGCGAGGTAAACGAGATAGGTCACGTGAACAGCGACTGAACTTCTTACCTATCCTTGGGGTATTTGAAGGTCGTTACCATTATCATTCTATCCATAAAAGTTATCTTAAGACCCATACGAGAACTGATTCCACGGCGTATGGGCTTTTGTGGGCAGACCCTACATGTATCACTGCCATAGTAGAAAATACATTAGCTTGGTAAAGTAAGTCCTTGGAGAAGTGGAAGTACAATTGATGTGACGACTTATGCAAATTGCCTGCAAGCTAATATGATTTCTTTTTGCAACATTCTCCAAGGGCAAAAGCGACAGAAGTGGCTTAATCATTCTATAAACTAATCATTTTCCTCCCCTACTCTCTACCCCAGTCCCTCAGACATCCAACATAGCAGTACTTTCCTCACCAGAATCTCCGATAGCAGTCTTCTTCACTCTCTCCATCGCCATCAAAGAGAAGCTTACCATCACCCCCCACCCAACACCACAAGCCAACCCCACCAAAAGCCCGAACCAATTCCACTCCCTCTCCCAACTCAGAATTGCCCTCACCATCGGTACCACCCAAAACCCCCAAAAGCACGTAAAAAAACAACGAGAGAATAAGCGACCGAGCTGGCGGCATCCGAGAAATATGATGTAGAATAAGAGATAGTAGCGAGAAAAGGATGCTTAGGAGAGGAACGCAATAGAGGAACATATTATCAGTACTTGGTCAAGTCAGAATCTGAGTGACGAAACTTGCCATATGGGGTATAAAAAAACCTACCTTCGATTTCGCGAAGGGTCATTGCCAATTTTGCGCGGTTTGAGAAATTGAAGACTCGTTGGACAGGGTCTGTGCATACATGTTATGAGGAATTCGGTTATTGAGAGGAAGAAGATTGAGAGGATGAGGTATGGTGTTTTTTGTAGGCGTGGTCCTTTCCATTGCTTGTCGACGAGGGGTTGGGGGAGGGAGGTTAGATAGTAGAGAATGGGCATGGTGAGTTGGCGGTGCTACTGTTGCTAAAAACGATGCTGAGAGGAAGAGCCATATTTATGATTCTGAGAATTCAGTTAAAATTCACGAGGAAATAAAGCATAAGAGGATTTTGAATACACCAGATCCTCTGGTTGAAGTCCAATTTAGGGGTGTTAATAATTCATGAAGTAATAAATAATTTTGCGCGAAAGAGCCAATGTGGAAGTTAATCGTAACTCCAATGGACAAATAGTGCCTTAGTCACCTCCATTCAGCAATGCTGCTCAGCCACCAATAAAAGAATTCAACTGGTAGTTTTCAAGCCCAAGGCTCCTAGATTTTGAAAAGACTCTGTTGCCTGTGCCTAGAGTGCGTAGTACAAGTAGCCATGTAAAAGTCCTAGCGCTAAAGATACCTGCACAATATCAACGAGGGGTATGAAGATTAAATGGAATTGCGTCAGTTGTTTAGCCTCAGTCATTGATGCGATGCAATAAGTTGAGATACGAATGCCAGATCAAGAATCTTTGGTGGGAATACTTTTACGCGCCGAGGTTTTCAGTCACCCGCGAAGGATTTGGAGGGTGCACGAAACGAATCGTTCATGGAATGAATCCTTCACGATGGCAAACGTGCGATTCGCAGTACAAGACTTCCAAACACGTTCCTAGTTATGACTTCTCCAAAGGGCGTGCAATAATTCTCTTAACCATCAAAGTTTTCTGCGAACAAAATTCAATACAAACACATGTAGCATCACCTAAGTTTTAAAAAAGCTCAAGTGGGTAAATTTCGATGGGGATTATACGTGAAAAGATGAGCTAAGAACCCTGAAGAGGAATGTGCAGGGCGAAACGCACACTACAGAAAGATTTGCTTCGAATTCATGGTGTTTGGGAGGATTCTCGCCGCCTCCGCCGCCCCAAACCTTCCAGATCTTGTTGGTATCAGGTTGAAGTTTCCTGCAATTGATGCCTGGTTCTCGCTAAGCCTGGATTTATAATTAAGGGAGCCAATCTTTTAGCCGAAGGCCGGGCCCTTCAAGTAAGAGACTTTGGACGACCAACAGAACCAGAACCAGAACCAGAATCAAAAGCGCCGGGAGACTCTTCAATCACAAGTCCGTCCTTGTAATCTATCCAATCCTTGATACCGGCCCCATGTCTTACCAACAGCTGCAATATTTCCGTACTCCTGACATTATACAAGGCTGTTTGGTTGAAATTGTTTCTGGCAGAAACGTCTGCTCCTGCTTCGAGTAAAATGGTTAGTTCCTTGACACTCTCTCTGACACCATGTCGATACTCTCTCCCAACCCTGGAGGCAGCAACGTGAAGCGGTGTATCTCCAGCGTTATCACGGACTTGAACCTGTGCTCCGTGCTTCAACAAAAGCTGCACAACATCCCCAGTCTCGGCGTAGTATAGCGCTGTTCTACCCTTGGTATCTCTAACATGGATATCCGCCCCCTCATTGAGTAAGAGTCCTATGATACCAATAGAGTTTCTGCGTCGCCGATCGGAAAAACAGTGTAGGATAGTCTTTCCATTTTCATCGGCATGATCAATATTGAGCCCCCGGCTTACCATCAACTTCATAGCTGCCTCAACGCAAGTGAAATATCCAGCTGTCTTTCCCTCCGAATCTACAGCGTCAAGATCGGCCCCTTGGTCGAGCAGAAGACTTATGATCTTGAACCCGTCATAAACGCCATAAAGCGGTTCTAACCGTGCCGCTAAGTGCAGAGGTGTTCTGCCAAGCTCATCTTGGTGATTGATATTTGCTCCATACTTGAGGAGCAGCTCCGTGACATCATCATACTTGACGCGGAACAACGCTGTTTTGCCCTGATTGCATGTAGCGTGAACATCAGCCCCATTCTCCAGCAATAATTGAACCGTGGTGGCCAAGTGCCCATTTGCAACAGCTTTATACAATACTGTTCTGCCGCACGTATCTTTTGCTTCAGAGTCAGCTCCATTCTCTAGCAACAGTTGTACTATTGCTAGGTGGCCCTTTTCAATAGCTGTAACCAATACTGTTTTGCCGCGCGTATCTTTTGCTTCAAAGTCAGGTCTATTCTCTAGCAATAGTTGAACCGTAGCTAAGTGCCCATTTGCAACAGCGGCATACAATACTGTTCTGCCGCACGCATCTTTTGCTTCAGAGTCAGCTCCATTCTCTAGCAACAGTTGTACTATTGCTAGGTGACCTTTTCGTGAAGCTACATGTAATGCTGTTTCACAGTACTTGTTTTTTGGTTCAAAGTCAGCTCCATTCTCTAGCAACAGTTGTACAATTGCTAGGTGACCCGCTTCTGAAGCTGCAAACAATGCTGTTTGACCGGACGCGTATTCTGCTTCCAAATCTGCTCCATTCTCTAGCAACAGTTGTACTATTGCTAGGTGGCCCGCTCCTGAAGCTACACACAATACTGTTTCACCCCGCGCGTCTTTTGCTTCAAGGTCAGCTCCCTTCTGTACCAATAGTTTTAGTGTTGTTAGGTGACCTTCTTGTGAAGCTCCATGTAACGCTGTTTGACCGAACCAATCAACTTTTGCTTGAAAGTCTGCTCCATTCTCTAGTAGTAGCTGAACAACCTGGTCGTGGCCATTGGCAGCAGCGCAATATAGTGGTGTCCGGCCTTCAAAGCTTGTTACGGTCATATCTGCGTCACTCTTCAACAGTAAACTTACTGTACTGACGTTACCTTTGGCAGTTGCGACATATAAAGCTGTTTCTCCGTCATATCCCTTCCCCTCAACACTATTCCCAAGCTTCAAAAGTCTCTGGATGAGACTATCTAGACCGAAATTTGCAGCACGAATAATTCCAGGAACCCTGCTAGGTTCCTCATATTCCCAACTAAAAGAATAAGGAGATGACGCGTATTTGGCAATTTGCGCGGCAGCAGATGTTAAATTTCCGTCATTAAGAAACTCGAAAGCATATTCCTCTACCGCAGCATTCAGGGCATTGACAACATGATCACCCCAATACTCTACAGCATATTGACTTAGAGCAAGATCAGAAAGCCATGATCTAAACTCTGACTCCGTTTGACAGGCACCATTTCTGAATTGATCCATTGATAGATACCGAATGGAGGCAATCGCGATGTCGGTATGAGCCGTTGGAAATAGCTCGCTACGATGTTTTTCGAAATATTCCTGCGTGGTGTAATGAACAAGACGGACGATTCTACTATCTTGATCGATGACCACTAATCCTCCACACGCAGTTGTGATGTCAGACTCATCGGTAAGCCCCTCTTCATCAATCGTAGTATCATCGGGCTCGAAATTGGTAACAGCAACCGCGTGCTGAATCTCACCAACCTTCAGTGGTCGAACTGCATGCGTGATCCATGACAAGACCGTCATCGCCAGCCTTGCTTCATCCTCGGGTTGTCGCTGAATTCTCTCCATCGCCTCATTGTAGACATCGTCACGTGCCTCTGGTAAAATATCCAAGGATTTTCGAAGGCGCTTGATATCTGTCTTGCTCTTGAGCGACTCCAGGTGCAGTTCAGCGAGAAGGAACCTAATCAAGTCAATAAGAACCTCATTTGGGGGGACAGCCTCGAACCTACATCCCGTTTGCTTTTTCAACCAGTTTGTCAACGATACACGTTTCGAGGTCTTTCGATTTATGGCAAAACCTTCGGAGTTTGGGTACTTGTTGTATCTGTAGGGTCAGGTATTTCGTGATGTCTTCATCGCTTGCTCTAATTTCTAGATGCGGAGCGTCTTTAAACAAGTCTTCAATATCGCCAAGATGCCGCGAGGTGCACAGTAATCGAACGTTGGGTGATGACAGCCTCAAAGTTGCAACCAGCTCGTCTCTTGTATCTACATGGCTCTCATCTAGCGCGTCAATTACAACGTAAATGTGGGGAAACTTGGTAACAAGTGTATTGAATAAAGCAGAGAGTTCTTTCTCGCTCGGCCGCGTCTTCTGTGAGTTGTGCTTCTGGTAGATAGTGCGAACTTCATCGGAAATAACTTCAAGGCGTGACACAAGTTGTTGTATAAGACTTGAGATAAGGTTGATAAACGTTTGGCTGTCGCGCTCCTTGTAGTTGCAGTATATAAAAGCGAGTCCAATACCTGCATTGGTTGTGCTGATTTCAAAGTGGTTGACGATTGCTGATCTACTCTGTGGTCAGCAAAAGGAAACAGAAAACAGGCAGTGTGGTGGATATACGCAAGAATTGTTTTTCCTGCCCCAGCTGTGAGACTCTTTAGCTTTGTCTTCTGCAAGTGGATAACAAGAGTATGCTTACGTGATCCTGAGCACCACAGTATTCGTTCATTCCCATTCAACCATGCTTCGTACTCAGGGGTCTTGAAAAGCCATTCTCCTGTCCCTTCCTGACGTCTCCGATGGATATCGTTCTGCGCCGCCAAGAAATTCATACTTGACAACCACTCGATGATAGTTTCTCTTTCTTGAGCTTAATCTTTTTAGTATGAAACAATCGATTTACGGAACACACATACCATTATGATGAGCTTTGGTAGAAAGCGCCAAGCTATGAAATTGGTCTGCGAGATGCCCCAGCTGCTCGCCGTGTTCCGTCGTGCGATTGCTAGGACTTGTCAATGCCACTACCAACCAATTGGGCAGACTTGCCAAAGTAACTTACAGGTGAAGTAATTCAACAGCCAAACTCAAGTTCTCGCGTATATCGGCAATAATCTCCTTCAAGGTCGACAGCGTGCTGTCTCGGAAAGGATAAAGAAGTCGGCGTCCTTGTCCGTGTATCTTGGACCAAACACTTGACCCTTGGATCTCCTGGACCTTATTCAACTCCTGTTGTAGCTTATCAATGCCAGCCTTACAGCTGATGATACCTTCCTGTACTCCAGCCTCAGCCTGTGTAGCTTCTCCGTCTTCTCTGATACTAAGCTTTAGACGGTTCAAACTTTCTTCCAGACTTTTCACTGACTGGCACATACTTTTCACCTTGTTTGGTGCATCCTTCCAGGAACTATAGTATCTTATAAGCCCATCACAAACTTGTATACCCAAAGAGACGATCCCAACCACACTTCCAGCAATGCCGAGCTCAGCCATACCGCAAGTTCACAGCTCTAGCTATAGCAACAGTAAAGAATAGATTTGTGGTAAAACTGGTGTGGGGATCTGATAGAAATAGAGTCCTGTGAACAATGTCTTGTGCAGGAAGAAAAAATTTTCATGCTGGAGTCGAATTCAGCCACCATGCTGACTACATGGTGAAGGGCAAATCACGTATGATGCCGATAAAAAGATACAATAGACAGCCGAAGTATACGTTTGATAGCCGTTAAATCTATGTGAAATGGGGATAACAAAACAATATTCATTGAAGCAATAAAAGCTCATCTTTTATTATTCATTGGTTTGTTGGAATTTTAGGAGAACCTTACCTACGGAGTACTGGAAATATGAGATATCACGTGAATCTCGGCGCTTGTCCTGCCGAGTCGGCTCCTTTCTTCCGAGGAACTAAAAGCCAACGACGACAACAATCTAACGCCAACTCTTGCTCCTGTAGAATGCTTTCGGTCATTTACAGGAGCTTCACTATTACAAATTATTCCCAGAAGGTATGTGAATTACCTTACTTAATAACACAATTACGTGTGCTGGACTGCATTCTATGGGATAAGAAGATTCTAGGTAAGTGCTGTATGCGCCGGCCTCACGGATTATCTTTTAATTGTATCTAGCCCAATTCTCAAGATGGCGTATGGAGAAAACGACCCAGAGGAGCGATATAGTCTTCTGCGAAGAAGCGAGGATCTAGAGGACCCAGACAATCCAATTGACGAGTCTACGCGGACCAGACCGTTAGAGGTAGACGATCTCTCGGACGATACTCCTACTCTACGTTTTCTGCAGGATCTGAGTTCCTACAAATATATGAAATGGGTACCGGTACCCGTCCGACGGGCCTGTAAAGCGGTTCGGCTGTGGGTGAAGGGACCAGAGTCTCTTGAGGTTCATACCATCATCCCGTTATTCCCGGTCATACAAGAGTTCCCTATTCGATTTCTGGACCACTGTGTGCCAAAGAAAAGGCATCGAATCTTGCTTCTGGTTGCCTTTTACCTTTCTTGGATCCTCACTTTTGCCTTGGTTATGCGCGAAAGTACATTTGCAACGGAGATTGAAGGATGGGGAGTCCCGGGAAACATAGGTTGTGGAAATACATACTGGGTTCCCGGAAACAGCTGTGGTATGAACGGAAATGACTGTCGGCCATTCAATGGTAGCGGCTTTGCTTTCAGATGTCCTGCCAATTGTGCAAGTCAGCAAGTTTTGAATATTAGAGCTGTGGGAGCACAAGAGATCATCTACCAACCTCTCGTGATCGGCGGCCCGTCCGAAGAGGATGATACTCCATACTACAGAAGCGATTCGTTCATCTGCAGTGCTGCTATTCACGCCGGGGTCATTGATAATACCAAGGGCGGCTGTGGTGTGGTTTCTCTCGTTGGAGAGCATAGCAATTACGTTAGCTCAAAACGTAATGGGATGAGGAGCATTGCGTTTGATTCAACGTTCCCTTCTTCCTTCACATTCCATTCTGGTACTACCTGCGCTGCAAAAGATCCACGCTGGTCGCTTCTGTTCGTCTCGCTTACATATACCATTCTGCTCTCGTTATTTACAACATCCCCGGGCCTGTTCTTTTTCAGCATTTTTACAGGTATTTTTGCTCATGTAGGACTTGCTTCTGACCCGCCTGGTCACAGCTCAATTCCGAATCTTCTCTCGAACCTTTTGGGGAAGTTTCTACCAGCCGCTTTTTGTGCTTTCGTTATCTACAAATACATGGGTGTACATCGAGCTCTCAGTGGCCTCACCGCGCAAATTGAAAAGACGATTTTATGGCTCGGAGCTTGCTGGGTTGGGGCACTTTCAAATTACACCTTCAAGTGGATCCCAATTCAACGGCTTAATGCTCATGACATCAGACAGCAACCAGGAGCAAAACTCGCATTGATTCTTATAGTGCTGTTCATAGTTCTCGTTGTCCTGAAACAAATCTATTTCTTTCAGCGAGAAGGCAGACTAATTCGGTATCTGGGCATATATGGTATCTTGTTAACTGCCATTCTTGTGTCACTAATTATTCCGGGGCTCAGTTTACGCATCCACCATTACATACTGGCTCTGCTACTTCTTCCGGGAACCAGTATGCAGACACGGCCTGCACTCATATATCAAGGTCTCCTAGTCGGCCTTTTCATCAATGGAATTGCACGATGGGGATTCGATTCCGTTTTACAAACTCCGGATGCTCTTCAGGGTGATGCACCACACAACTCCCGCCTTCCCACAATCTCGAAGCCAGCTATATCAGTGGCAAACTCGACCATCGAGTTTCACTGGCTTACACCACCCGAGCCCTATGATGGGGTTTCCGTGCTCGTCAATGATGTAGAACGGTTTAGAGGGTACACTGATGAAGGGCTCGCAGGCGACCAAAAGTTCGTATGGAGAAAAGGTGGGAAGGAAGAACCATTATACTTCAGATTTGCGTATATGCAAGGAAGTACTGCCTGGGATTATACTCGCGCGGGTATTTGGGCAGAGGATGGGCAGTGGATCCCTATGGAGGCTGGTCCTAGTAAGGTTAAGAGAAGTACTGTTGAGGATGGTGTGAGTCTGGTGAAGAGGGAATTTCATGATTCGAGGGCGAGACTATGATTGATGAGGCATGATGAACCTACGAACTTTGAATAGAGAGGGGATTGGGAACTGTATTTAGGGAATGAATAAAGGGGGTACATATCATGAAATACACTAGTGACTTGAGATATTGGTGAAATCTAATATTCTTCAAGTGGGTCCAATTATCTATATCTTCTGTCAGGGCCCACTTCACTTCGATACTACTGTATGATACGCTGTATATACATGTATTTCAATTCTTTTTTCAAACTCCAGGAGAGCCTGGAGAGACAATTGATGCATTCGCTTCATGGCAATGGAATTAACTTATAGCAACATTGTTCTTTCAACCTAAGAAACTGATCAGCCATTCTCTAAATCCGCGGATATATGTATACCAATGGAAATCGACTTCTTTCATCATCCATCTTACAGTATAGTAATCTCGTCAGTACTACTGAAAGTTGGCATGGGAGATAAATGCCCCCGCGTTCCACCCAAGGAATGACTCCACTTATCCGACCCACAATCACAAAATTTTCACCCCACGCCAAATTCCTACCTTCTTATTATTGAATAATCACCCAGTCATCATCCAAAAAACAAACAAAAACGATCGCTTAGCTCAGTTGGTTAGAGCGTGGTGCTAATATCTCTCTCATAAGATAACGCCAAGGTCGCGAGTTCGACCCTCGTAGTGATCATCGATCTGTTCTTTTTGCTGTTTTTGCAGTAGATTTGTCTACGTTTTTTGTCTTTTGGACGTAGGGTTAGGGTTTGAGGTTGGTCTAGCTTTTAGATCTGTGTTAGGGGGGAGTGAGTAGGTGAGGTTCCTTCCTTGTGGAAAGGGGGGATGTGTTAAGTGAGGGTCTTTCGAATTAGTCACGGATTTGTTGTGAGTCATTGCCGAGTTTTGTTCCTGGTGTTTTGGATTTCCTGTGAAATTTGGATAATATCGACTTAACTTGAAGGCATGTTCCGATCATGTAAAAGATACTGGTATTCTTCTCCCCCATGCTTGGGAATCACCTCTCAATGGTTGAGTGGTTAGGAAGGGCATTTGATAGGATACTTCAGCTTTATATTGGCGAATCCAATTCCTATTTCCCCCGTTCCTTTTCCTTTGCTTTTGTAAGTAGCTTTCTGCCAGATAATCAATCATGTTCCTCCTGAGAGGGTGCTTGGACTCAATTGTGTTCTCAAAGTGGGAAGATTTGGGGGCTTCATCATTACTCATCTGTGTACCTTCAATTCACATAACGTTAGTACGAGAGGGTTTGCGGATTGTACGCTTGAATGATCTTTGCATGAGTGCTACTTCTACTAGGTACCTCTTCTGCCGCTCAATCGCCCTTAATGAGTGCACCTTTTGGGGGTTGGCTTTCAATTTGTGCTTTCCATACACTTACAACTCCTTTTATCAGATAGTCTCAATCGATATTCCAATCATTTTATAGGGCCAGGTTTTTTGCGGACGTCAAAATTTTGAATCTGGTGGTTTAAATTCCTTGGATCTTTTCCACAATTAAGCTTGTGACTTTTCTATGGATTTCATCTTCACAAAAGCCAGAATGTTCCCATTTTCAATCGAATTTCCATCATGAAGACATCACCTATTGTTGAGACATCCTTTCAAGCATTCTTTCCTCCACGGTGTTTGTTGGGGTAGGAGATTGCGGTTCCTCATACATCAGTTTGGATTTTCCATCTTCTGTTATAACACCGAAAACCTTGTTCTCCCCGTCAATCACCCCACTTGGCTCTCTCAGACCCGTATGCGGGAGTACGGAAGCTCCAGGTAGATCTGTGCTATGAAAAGCTTGTGCCATATCAAAGGGATTGAGCCGTGTGTGGTGACTGAGATTCCAGTAACCGAAGAAGATAGGGACAACGCTCAAAATCCCTACCAGCATAACTACCAAGCCCCCAGCCAT
The DNA here is from genome assembly GCA_900184765.1 of Hymenoscyphus fraxineus. NCBI lineage: Eukaryota > Fungi > Ascomycota > Leotiomycetes > Helotiales > Helotiaceae > Hymenoscyphus > Hymenoscyphus fraxineus. Next base: position 343,826 of record LT855413.1, on the reverse strand, counting down.
GTAAGCGAAATTAGTCTTGAAAATGACCTCTTCGCTGGTTTGGGTCGCGTTGATATCCTGTTTCGTAGAAACGTTCATAGTTCCGTATTCGTTGCGAGGGTCATGCCCCAAAGCGACTTGTTCGTTGGTGGAACCAACGTAAAGCGCTGAGCGGAACATCAAATCGTTTAAATCTTTCATAATGTCATTCATTGGGTCTGACCAAGTGTAATTGCATGCAGTCCCAATACTGTAAGGATCATTTGGGTCAATATCGTAACCGTGGACATATTGAGACGCGCTAGTATCTAAGCCAACCAGTGAGTAAGCCACCAAAAGAGAATCAAGGTCGTATGGCGTCGGCTTCTCCCAGAATTGCACTTTGACCTGCATTGACACATTCAATGCATATCTGGTCTGAAGATATAAAGCCAGACCAGCAATGGTTGACCCGTACAAGTTGCTCGGATCTTGATAACGACCTGGAACTTCTTCAACCTTTTTGATGTTCTGGAGTTCCAATAATTGGATATTGTTATCGGTCATGGTGAACTCATACTCCATCACAGCGAGCGTAAAATTGCATACTGTGGTTGAAAGTAATGCATTGCAAAATTGAAACGGATGATTGAGGGGAGCGTTAATTTGTACATCGGGGGGTCCATCGGTCGTGGTCATAGATGTGGTTTTCGCAATCTGATATATATTAGCGAGTAATTGCGAAACTTTATGCCACTTACAGTAAGCTCAATTCTTTCATGTGCATCGTTACCATACGACTCTGAAGCAAAATCCCAGTGTGTAGATACCTGAAAAACAGGCCAGCTGTAATTAGCAGTACTCCTTCCCCAAGTGAGATTCCAATTTTCGTAAGTGGGCTCGTTGCAAGTTCTCACAAGTCCAGCACCACGTACCACCCCAGAACAATTTCCTGCACACCCTTTTATGTCTGTTGTGTAATTCTTGTAGTTCATTTCCCTGATCAGTCCGGCGAAGCTTGACGTTACTCCAACTGGGTATGGGTGGAGCTCGCTTGAAACTTTGGCAGAGAACCCTCTTGGGAGTACAGGTGCAACATGGCCATGCAATAAAACAGGTTCTTCCAAAGTCCAAGTCGTGACAGTGGAGGCTTTTTGAAGAATAGGACCAATGATTGCACATAAAGTGACCACTATTGTAGCAATAGCAACAAGGTTCAAATGTCTACCAGCCAGCAACGCAGCCTGCACATTCGTCGCCATCTCCCAATCCCTGCTAAGATTCTTGATTGTGGATCCTTTGAGAGCTCTGTTCCAGCAAAATACAATGGTACCCTCTGCCAAAGCAAATGCCAGTGAAAGCTTGAATATTGCTGATGCGATGGATAGAACGACCGATGGTTGGATGGGCCAATGATGAATTGGTTTCTCGTGAGAACGTACTAGGACGAAGATGGCAGCTATCGTGGAAGCAAATGCGAATAAAACTGCTGTGAAACCATTATAGGGAAAACGTTCGATATATTGAGAGCGTAAGATAGTCATATGGGCTAGATATTAGGTTAGAGTGCCAATCGGTGATAAGAAGGGAGCACAGTTCATACTTGGTTCTTCTTGGTGGTCTCTTCTGGGTGGGCCATTCTGTATGTGAGACACATAAGATGACCGAGGGGTTGTTGACTGCTGGAATGTTTTGTTTGGTTCCTCTATCAACTGTCGCTCTTGTTGTAAATCCATTGTGAAAATGGGGAACGAGTGTGGAAACAGAGATCTGAAGACAGAGCTGTAGAGTACAACGCAATATTACCTGACTTTAAAGCTGAAGTGCTTTAGTAGACTAATCAAAATCCACGATAATAAATCGGATCTACGAAACACATAAAAAGGCCGTCAGGATAGAATTCACTGTTCTGAAATCGGCTCAAGCTTCCAGTTGGAACAATATGAAAAGTAATCCCTGAAAACAGCCTCAGAAAAGATCTATTCACTTTGTAAGGTCATTCTTCCTTTGACATCGCAAAATTGCCCTAGATTAGTATTCTTTTCTTGAGCTTAAATGTTTTCGCTTAACAAAAACTGTCTCAATTTATTGTATTTGTCTAAGTCAATCCATCAATAGTATAAACTGTTCACAAATATTCTGAGTTGAGAACTTTCTAATTTGGAAAGTGCTATGCTGGCATAGCCAGGCTATGTGTGCTTAAGAGTGGGGCACAGTAATCTGCATAGAGCTAACTAGTGACATTTGACTGACTAGTATAGTGATAGTAATTGATTCACTCTGTACAACTCGCACATATCAACCATATCTATTTTGATCTTGAGTGATGGTATGATCTTTTCTATAGCTCTGCATCTAACCTAGATTTCGTTACCTTTTTCACGTTAGGTGTGAAATGATGTATTACGTGTTATCATAACACCATCAGTATTGTACTGGTCTACTTAACACCAACATACCCATCGCACCTCCTGTTGTAACAACTACAAATCCTAGAGACTTTGGCTCTACGTTCAGACTCATCGTATTATACTGTCGCTATTTTCAAACATTTCAATGCATTATAAAGAGAAAAGGTTGAGCACAGGTCAGCAGAAGACAAGTTTCTCTCTCCTATGATATATCCTACGTTAACTTCAGAGAGGTAGAAATCTAAGCAAGAGCATGAAAATATTCTTCTGCCTTACACACACACTCAAAACTCTGAATTCACTACAGCAGTTCCTACCCAGCCAGTGAGCTGCGCAAATGCACCAATATCATGATTCAACCATCAGAGACACTTGTTGAATAACAAAAGCAGCTTAACTAAAATGAGATTATAAAATACATACTGCAGAAGGCCAATTTCAAACCCCCTAAGTTGGAATCTGTTGTCAGCTAATATGCTGACAGGTCTTTCCACCACTCCACCATGAAACAGGTAGAGCAAAGGAGTAGGTTTTGTACATATATTAGGTAGTTTCCTACTCAGACTTTCTAGAGTAACTCATTCAATACAAATCTCTTCAGTACTTCAAACTGGCATACCAGGCATCCCTCGTATATATATATTACTGTCAACAAAATCTACATCTTGATTTACTGATGGGACGTTTTTGTCTATTTAGTATTTTCTAATCATTCATACTTGTTTTTCTCGCCAATTAACGCAAATATTGAAGTTGTGGACATGAAAGTTGGTATTAGGTTAAACCAGCTAGGAAAGGGAGTCTAGAGACTCATAGTACTAAGTACAGTTCGTAGCCCTTGGGCACTACAATCACATGCTAGTTTCTGCTAGCGCATTCGCTAAATGAGCTCTTTTCCTAACAGTAAATGGTTTTCTTTTCTACATCACATGAGTTATTACACGTGAAATCACTTTATGTAGTCAAACTCCACCTTTCTGTTCTAAAATGTGGTGCACAAATTAGAGTTGCAATATGCTCCATAATCTGCGATGGGGATTTCGATTGAATCAAACTTTAACGACGACTAAACCCCAAATCGTCAACCGAGAAAGCTACATTTCTACCGCTTCGGGAATCGGCAGTACCCATACCTCCATGCAGTTTCCCACCACGGCACCACCCCCACTCTCCAAATCTAATGGGCTCATAGACTTTACTTTTACCTTTCAGTACCCGCACTGGATCCTTACTATCGCGGTCCTTCCCTCACACTATTAAACCATGACATCCTTACTATTGCGTGCCCCTCGTCAGTCTTACTACTGTATCGTAGTCTCTATTTCTCGGACCTCCTCGCTAAACCCCTTTCAGGCTTTCCATCGCTAGCTTACCACTTACCCTTTCTGTCGTGTAGCTTTGCTATTGGAAATGACAAGCAGATGCAAGAGAAGGTGGAAGGGAGGATGATAAACAGATTTTAGCGCAACACGTGCCCTTTTGGGTTTTCTGATAAAGGTTGTATACAAGAGCTAGAAATTAAGCGAGGACGTACCGAGTATACGAAAAAAAAACAATTCTTGTCCGGGCTTTTTCTCCACCTTTCGCCCTTCTAGTTCAGATAAACTAGGGGATCAACCTTATTTAGCTTAGAGGATACAACGATGATAAGACTACAATAGGGTGTATTAGAGAGTTAACTGAAATCACAAAAAACAAAAGGGAAGGTGTAATAATAGTTTTGGTAATTTCGGTGGGAGGGTGGGGGTATAGGGGTTGGACATACAAAAAGGGTCAACTGGACATAACTCGGAGTGTACCTGATTCATATTGAGTGGAATAACGTAAGCTAAATCTAAACTCGGAAAATTCTATTCTCTAGCTTTTCCTACTCTGATAAATCCACAAAATTTGCGGCTTCTGATTTGCGAGTTGCGGCTTAGTAGTTATTATAGTTTGCTACATTCCGGATGCCGTAGCAGCATAAGGTTGCATCGAAACGTGGTGGTATCTATGGAGTCCCTGGATTTACAGCTCAAATGATCCCTTATCGGATATTCAAAAACCTTGAATATTCCATGTTTTTTTTTTTTCTTTTAGTCTTCCAGGGTCATGAAAACTTCTTCATTTTTGTTCTATTGAGAAGATCCGTAACCTTTTTTTTTTCTCACAGTCAACTCTACTGTGACCAACTCCTCACGAGTCAGCTAGATTCGGCTGCGAATATGGCAGATATCACACTGTCCAACGACAATGGCATCCCGGGGACTGTTCATTTGGTTGATCTTGAGGGATTGGTTGATGCTCAGCATGCTTCCGGGACTATCAAAGATGTCGTCTTGATTCCTACTCCCAGCAACGATCCGAACGATCCATTGAACTGGACCCCGAGGAGAAAATTAGTTTCCACTGCTTGCACCTTATTGTAAGTAGCGGGACTACTCAGTATCGAGATGGTGTAACTCTTATGGGTAGATACGTCTTAGCAGTAGCGTTCCCATCTTCTGCCATATACTCGGTCTTTATGCCCATTATAGCGAAAACCGGCATCCCTTTCGGAACTCTGAATGAGGGTACCGGATACATGTTTTTGTTCTTCGGATGGGGCTGCGCATTTTGGCAACCAGTCGCTCTGCATGTTAGCCAATGATTGCTCCAAATAATGAACCAAGCTTATCACATATTTCTAGTACGGAAAACGCCCAGTATATCTGTTCTCGGTTCTAGCGACCCTTGGTATAACGATGTGGGGGCCCTATGTCGAAACAAGTGGACAATGGATCGCCTCCAAGATTCTTCAAGGTTTCGTTGGAGCCCCAGTCGAATCTCTTCCCGAAATTTCGATGACTGATATATCTTTTACTTATAAACGAGGGGCATATATGACGTTATATGCCTTCTTCCTCGTTGGAAGTAATTATATCGCTCCGACACTTGCGGGCTTCATCTCCAATGGACAGGATTGGGAATGGGTTTTGGTAAGTTTCTGTTTCCATCGACGAATATGCGTTACTGACCAATTTCAGTATTGGTGCGCAATCTTTTGCGGATTGAGCTTCGTAATCCTCTGCCTCTTCATGGAAGAAACTAACTACGACCGCCCGCCAACAAGCCCAAACCCAGCAGTGGTACCAGAAGAAGAGGATGCTCCTTTGGAAAGCAACGAAAAGGTCGCCCACCAGATTTCGATCCCCACTCAGATGAACAGTCGGGTGGTGACCGGTTCTACCAAAACATTCCTTCAAAAGATGAGTTTGAGAGATAAGCCCCGACCTTTCAAAAGGTTGCTCTTCTCGCTGAAACAACCATTCCAATTCTTCACTTTTCCCGTGGTTCTATATGGCGGGTTCGCTAGCGGGTCTGCATTAATATGGTTCAATTTCCTGAATGCCACTGCGTCGCTTATCTATAGCGGCCCTCCATACAACTTTAAACCATCCATGGTAGGACTGACCTACATATCCCCCTTTCTGGGTAACGCTCTCTGGTACGTCCCCCCTCGATCCGATTTCACACAAAACAACAAGAAACTTACAGAGGTCCCCTCCCAGCATGCTCCTCACCGGCACAATGGGCGATAAACTTAACATCTACCTCGCCCGTCGTTCCCAAGGCATCTCCGAACCCGAACACCGTCTCTGGCCCCTAATACTCACTACCGTTTTTGGGCCCATGTCACTCATACTTTGGGGCGTAGGAGCTGCGAATTCCATACATTGGTTCGGACTGGTAGCCGCGGAATTCCTGCTCGGTGTCAGCATCACCATCACGATTCCCATAGCTTGTAATTACGCGATCGATACCTATCAGCAGCTTGGGGGTGAGGCTTTGGTCGCGGTTGTCATCGTGAGGAATACCATGAGTTTTGCGATTGGTTATGGGTAAGTCCAAGTTCTCCCTCACTTGACGGTCATTGGAGAAATCGAAGTGTTAACAGATATGTAGAATTACTCCTTGGATTGAGCATACGGGGATTCAGAATACCTTCATTGCGGCTGCGTTCATTGGCCTGGCTGAAACTTTGGTTTTTCTGGTTTTTGTGAAGTTTGGAAAACGCTTCCGACGTGATAGTAAGAAAAGATATGCCAAGATGGTCAGCGAGAGCGCTTTGATGGGGCATGGAGAACATTGAAATATAGGTAAGTGGTGCGCACGATAGTCAGCCTCAGAATATTTGGATTCTCATACTATGTCATAGAACTCTATGTATTCTCCGCGTCCTACTATCGTAACACAGACCTGGGCGTCGATGCGATATATATCGGGTTATCGCGATATAATATCGATATTTATTTCCACGATGTCGATATCGATCGGCTCAGATTTACCGATATGAACAAATATCGATATTCTTGGATGGTGTTAAGGAGGATTCTCGAGGGATTTTGAGGGCAAATTACAGAAGAAAAGGGCTTGTGAAGAGCCAGTACTAAACCATTGTGACGAGGGCGTCACAGGGCTCGTAGGAAGGTCATATAACTAAAACGTAACTTTATTTTTATAATAGCCGTATCCTTAGAGCAGTAACCTAGAAGGTTTTAACAAATCTTGTTCATACCTCAACTAGTAGTTAAACTTAGAGACTT